>JASAON010001658.1:0-252901 GCA_030849065.1 Jaenimonas drosophilae
AGTTGTTGTGCAGCACACGCACACACATTCCTAATCCGCATCACCACGATGTCTGACAACGAGGAGTATGAAGAGGGCGAGGAGGAGCTCGAAGAAGATGAGGCCCGTGAGGAAGAGGAGGAGGATGAGGAAGGAGGCTCAGAACGTGGCGCGAAGAAGCGTCGCGTGTTTGCCGAGGTGCTGCCCGAGCCGAAGGAGGCGATAGATTCACTCATGCTGTTGTTGCCTGGCAAAGGCAGCACGAAGGTGGAGGTGATGGTGCGGCTCTCCGAAACACGTCGGAGCTTCGAGAAGGCCTACGCACCTGCACTCCGTCGGCTGAAGCGTACAAACATTTTGGCGCAGCTCAACGAAGCCAACGACGTGGACGGTTTAAAGGAGTTCCTGACGCGTGAACGTGAGGCGGAGGAGGAGGGAGAGGTGGAGGAGGAGGAGGACTATGAGGATGATGATGAAGATGATGTCAGCGAGGGCGGCACCAAACCACCTCCGCCACCCTACTGGCTCCCCGCCCTTCTTGCCAATGACACCTTTTATCTGGAGCGCATACTCTCCACGATGTACGGCTGGGTGATTGAGCCCCCCTCACGCGTGGACCCCACGTTAGAGTCAATACATGCCGCGGAGCATCCCGGGCTGAATGAAGAAGAAGAGGGCGAAGAGCGTGGCGAGGAGGAGGGGGAGGAGCACGAGGAAGAGGAGGAGGAGGATGAAGAGGATGATTATATGGGTCTTGGCCCCAAGACGAAAAAGACAAAACGGCCTTTTCCGCCACCATCAAGCGTCAGCGCCAACCTTGCGGCAGAGACGACGGGTGTTTATCCCGATGCACCAGTGGAGTCGGAGGGCGAGCCCACGACACCACACCGCCGTGTCGGCACCGCAGGACCCGACGCGTCCGGCAGCTTGACGGAGGTGCCGCAACGTACGGGTGGAGATGTTGATGGTGTCAAGGGAGATGCTTCTCATGTGCAGCTCATGCCCGTGGGGGAGGATGCCGAGGACGGGGCGGGCACACCTCCGCGCAACGAAAACCTCATCAGCACAGAAGATATTGGCATCTCGCAGGATGATGATCTCGACGGAAGCCCGCTCGCCCGCGGCCGCGCCGCCTCTGTGGATGGCGTCCTCGCCCCCGCCAAATCCATCGCCACCATTTCACACGGCCGCAGCAGTGTTTCCATGCACGCCTTCCCGCCGCTCACGACCATTCCTGCTTTCCCTGACGTTAACTATACATTCTTCATTGTGTGGGAGGTGCGGGCGGAGGAATGGCACCTGCTCGATATGCATCCGCTGTTGTGGGTGCTGCGCTTCAAGCAGGACCGGGAGCGCAGGCAGGAGCTGCGACGTGAGCGCCGCGCCGCACGTGATGAGGAGCGCGAGGCCAACAACCACAACGACGAAGAAGACGATGAGGAGGAGGAAGATGAAGAGGAAGGAGAGGAGGAGGAAGAGGAGGACGAGGAGGGTGGCGGGAACGCAAGTTTGCCATCCTATGACATGAGCTCCATCATTGTCGTGGACGCCTTCATGCTTGCCGCGCTGCAATCCACGACGGCGCTGCGATGGACGCTCCTCGCGAAGGAGCAGCCGCCGTTGCTCGATCATCTTCAGCGCTGGATGGAGCTGGATATGCACGCAGGCTTCCCCATTCTCTCATCCATCTACTCCGCCTTGCTGAACATACGCTCCAAGGATGTCTTTCGCCTGTCGTACCGCACTCACCGACTACGCTTGGATTTTAATCTCTTCTTCACGAATGAGTATGTGTTCTCGCTCTCGAGCAAACGTCTTCTTGGCAGCGAGCGCAACGCGGTGATGGAGCCCGCCGACAAGGAGATTGACGACATCGCCTCGCACCGCAGCGCACACGGACGTACGTTGATGCAATCCTTGCTGAAGGCTGGCATCTCTGCCACACGCCCGATTGAGCTGCGCAAGCTGGACTCTCTCGAGAGCGTTCAGCTGCTGTTGTGGCTCCTCATGGTGATGCCGAAGTCAGAGTTGTTGGAGTGGGGTAAGATGGCCCTCCGCAGTCGTCCTGACGCAGTCAATGGTGTTGCCGTCGAGGAGGAGGAGGAAGAGGAGGAGGACGAGGAGGAGGGCAGCATCACGGAGAGCCTCCTCAAGATGCGCATCAAAAAGATGAAGCGCAATGACGATAAAGACTACGCCGCGACGCAGGCCGAGGGTCTGCAGCCGGGGCCGCTCCTCCTCCACACAATTCTCGAGATCCGCCGCCGGATTGCCCGCGAGAAGGTTGGCAAGGCGCCGAGCCAACACACACTAGAGATGCATCTCGGTGAGAACTACCGTCCTGAGCTGATTGAGGATGGAAAACCGCGCGGAGATGCCCTCGTGACGAGCAGTTTCATTTTGGGAGTTACGGCCATCACCACGACATCGGGCAAGGCCTCACGCGCCAGCTTTAGTGCCTCGCAGAGCTCCACGCCAGTGAGTGTGAATATGGATGATGCCCTGACCGACAGCTGCAATCGCATCGTCCGCCACCAAAAGTTGTATCAGAGCGATCTCGTCCTGTTGTTGCTGGCGCTGACGAGCACCTTGCTGCCACGACGCTTGCAGAAGAGCCTCTCACAGATTGAGAATCCGCATAGCGCGGCGGAGGATGCGCGGGTGATGGTGCGCCGCGTGAATCGCAGCAGCGGCAGCAGCTCCGACGCCCACGCGGATCTCTTCAAGGCCATCTTGGCCATCAAGCTCAACAAGATACGCTCCCCGCTGGAGCGAGTCCGCTCCGGCACACTGCGGCTCCTCTTCCTCACCCTCCCACGCTTCCGTCAGACCGACACGATGCAGCACCTCTGCGACGTCACCCCGCTCTACGAGGTGCTCGGCGTGAATGAGCGCTGCCCGCTGCCGGAGCTCGTCCTTGCCTGGTCCACCGAGCGCAAAGATATTCACCAACACTATCTCGATATCTTCGTGAATACGTTTTGGCATGAGCTGCACTATCGCATGGAGGATGGCCTCTACGAGCCAAACACCATCTTCCTCATCAAGACGCGCCTCATTGCGCTGCTTGAGAAGGTGAAGGAGCGCTTCGGCCAGTATCAGTACGTGTTGTCTCTACTCACTGGGGGGATTGGCGCGCAGAGCCACAAACGTTTGGGTTCTGCTCCAGCGGGTGCGGCGGCCTCCACGACGGCGGCGACGGCCGCGGGGAGTGGGCGGCCCGGACGAACGCCGCGTTCTGTGCGCGGGATGTCGCTGGTGGAGATTGGCGCAGATTTGGCATCGCAGATCATCTCGCGCAGCTCACCGCCAACCATTCGGCTGCCCTCCCCGCGCCCTTTTAGCGCGTCGGTGAAGAACACGTCGATGGCCTCCGTTCTTCATCGCCACCCTTCCCCGCCACACTTCACGGCGAGCAACAACGCCTCCTCCGCCCCCATCACCGTGAGCCACCCAAGCCCGTATAGCATTGATTTTATGAAGGAGGTGGCACGCGTGCGCGCCGTCTTCGAGTCGCTCCCCATGTCTGCGCGCAGCTACTACATCCCAGAGACGCTCCACGCCCTCCTCTTCAAGAACCCTCGCATCGATCCAGTCATCATCCGCTTCGTCATGGTGGAGCAGCAGGTGTGTACGGTGCGTGAGAACCCATTTCAGCGGTCTGAGGTGCCGGTGCTGGAGGAAACGATCCGCACGCACAACTTCGCCGCGACGAAAATGGTCGTTGGCCTTGGCGCACCCATGACGGATTTGGTGGATGAGGGCACCTTGACGCTCGGTGCGCTCGCGGAACAGACCTTTGATGCGTCGGAGATGGAGGTTCTGAGGCAACTGTGGTCCTTCAACGAGAGCACCATGGCCTCTGACCCTGCCGTGCAGTACAGCGTGCTGCGCATGGTGGGGTGTGGCTCCTAGACAAGAAGTGAGATGTATTTTGGTGCAACACATCGTACATGTATATATATATGGGCATCCATGCCCTACCCAAGACAATGATAGCCACAACCACACAACTGATGAAGTGCATGTGCTCCTCTGTGAGGCTTCTTCATCATCACCTTCTTCTTCTTCATCATCCTTCTTCTTGTTGCATGAATGAATGTTTGTCTTGTGTGCCACAGTAGAAACAGCACGAACAACCACACTCATCTTGGTTATCCATGAGCCACCGCCCTGCTGCGGCGGCGGCCTCGTGCGAGGAGGTGCTTCAGCCCTTCCTGCGCTTTGATGCGCCGGTGTTGTTGCCACCACCACGAAGGAGCAGTGAGGAGGAGGAGGCGGAGTGGGTGGCGGGGAGGTCTCTCGCCTCATCCAAATTGGCGGCGGCGAAGAACGCCGCGCGTCAGGCGTACGTCGCTGCGCAAGAGTCTTCGCCCGCAGAGCCGTTTTGCGCATCAAATATGCTCCATCACATGGCCAGGAACAGCTTCAACAACAGCCGAAGTGATCCGTCGCGCCGCATGCCAACACCGCCCGTCGCGGGCAGACGTCGGCCGATTGGCACGCGCCCGCACACGTTGAGCGCCGCGGGAAGCTCGTCCGCCATCAAATCCGCCGCCGCCACCGCCTCCTTCGAGAGCGGCGCCGATCATCCGGCGATGCCGCTCGCAATTGGCCAGGGATTTGGTGGTGCGACGGCGAAGGAGGTACTTCCTTCGTTGATGCGCCACGTGAAGGACGCCACGCACATTCTGCACGCCATCTTCCCAGCACAAACGGTGCCGGTGCCCGAGACGGGTGAGTCAGCCGTCATGCGCGTGAGCGCCGCCCCCGCCTCACGCGAGGAGATCGCCGCTCTCCACGAACAACTTCGCAGCCGTTTGTTGTTGCGACGTGCGAAGGCTGACGGGTACTGCCCCATCCGACGCCAGATCTACGAAGATGTGTTTTGCGAGCTCATTCGCCAGACGACGATTGACGAGCCGGCGCGTGGTATTTTGTTGCAGCGTCTGAAGGATGAGATGCGCCAAACAATGGTCTCGCACGTGGAGCTCCTCAACCGCTCCAAATTTTTTTCGTCGCGCAAGATGCTCGACTGCCGCCGAGGCATGGATGCGCTGACCTCACGCGCGGCGCAACTAGAAGAGGAGCTTCGCGGCATCGAGGCACGCAAACATGATTTAGAAGTGAAGCGCGATGCACTGAATCGGCGCATTGAGGAGGAGCAGAGCATTCGCATCAAGGTGCAGGAGGAGGAGGTGGCGTACCTGCGCAAGGTGAATCAGCAACTCTCGCTGCGACTGAAGATGGAAACGGAGCGCGCGGGCGGAGCTCCGCCGGTGGTGGACGAAGGTGCCGAGCAGCAACAAGATGATGATGCAACGCACGCCTAGGCGTTGTCATGAAGGAACCCCAATCCTTTCGTCGTTATCCAGTCACTGCCAACACTATGTCTGAGATGATGATGATATTGCATGTATAGATCTCAATGATCAAGCTTCTTCTTTCTTGTTATGATCCGCATCATGTGCTCGTTCTGCACGAAACCCGCTGTTATTGATGATGATGATCATGAATGTTTCTGCCACCTCCTCTTCTTTTTTGTTGTTGGTTCAGCGCATCATCTTACGTAGACCATATATGCCGATGGAGCACTCCGCCGATGCTGCTGCTGAGATGGCGGAGCACACCCCACACACTCCTCCACCACATCAACATGATGCGCCATCCACGTTTCGCTATGTGCCCATGGCAAAGTCCTTCAGCAGCCATGCGGAGATGCTTGAGCTGCTCTACGCCTCACTTCCGCAGGTGCTGCAGGAGCTGCTTGGGTGGAGGCGGGAGCTGTACGTTGTATGGAATGTGCTGCAGGCGCTGTACCGCCCACGGATGCTTCACGCCGCCGTTGTGGCCACGTACGCCACGTCTGCGGCGGTGAAGATGGCGGCCGAATCGATGGGCCGCCAACCTTCGCCGAACACGCGGAGGAGGAAGCTGCTGGGTGAGGGCGTTGATGCGCCGTTGAGCTCCATGGATGCACATCGCGCCGCACAGCTTGTGTGCCGCCACGTACATCCGCATCAGCCAGACCAGGCATTGATTGGCTCCACCGCGAGCTCCATCATTGCCACCTACATCGCCACCCTCGCTCTTCAGCCAGGTGAGCTGGTGATGGTTCCTGCGCTTCTCTTTGCCCCGCACACACGTGCCGTGGAAGCCTTCGTTGACGCACGCCTCAACGTGTTGGCCTACGACGTGGATCTCTTGCGAATGTGTGCTGACGTGGACGGTCTCGCGGCGCGCATCCGCGCACACGAAGAGCGTCGTGTAGATGGCCCCCACCTTCATGGCTCATCACCCTTGCAACAACAACAACACCAACAACGTCCGGGAGGTCTTCTCATCTTGGCCAGCGTGCGAGGCTGCAGGTTGGCCAATGCCGCAGCCGTGGTGCAGCTCGCACATCAGCACCGCCTTCGCATCGTGGAGCTATCGGTGCCGAGTATGCGCACCATTCTTCCCGAGCATGCCGCGACAGATGCGAAGCGTCGCGCGGGATTGTGGTTCTGCGACGTTGATATCCACGTCACCTCCTTTGAGGGCTCCGGATATGTTGGCGGTGCCGTGGCCTTTGTGCGCGAGGCGGGCGTGGCGGCGAAGATGCGCGCGGCGATGGACCGGCTTCCACCACCCGACGCGCTGCGTTGGTGGATGACGTTCGCGCGCAACTGGGCGACGTTGGTGTGGGCTCACCCGCTCGCCTACCGTCTTTACATGTGTGGTCTTGGCGTGGCACAACACCTCGTGTCCGTGCTCAGACACACACATCGTTGGTCGGGCCCACGTGCTCGTCCTCTGGCAAAGTTGATGCGGCCACCATCGTACACCAGAACAACAACAACAACAACAGCAACAGCACCGAGGCAGTTGTTGGCCTCGTGGAAGCAAACGTCCACGTGGCAGGATGATCGTCATCATCTTCGTCGAGATGCGCAGCCACACGCGGCGCTCATTCGTTGGCTGTGGGCATTCCTCCGCAGCCATCAGCGCGCCGACGCAGAGTGCTATGGCCTCTGGCGTTTTCTCTCGATGTTGCCAAGCTACATTCGCGTCATTTCCGCTGGAGATCCACGGCAGCCATGCGATGCGGTGGAGGCGGCGGCTTCGTATCTCATGTTGTACGCCGTGGAGCCCGACGAGGTTATGCATAGCGTGCGGCGCGCCGGATTTCACGCGCAACGTGTAGCACCGCTCATCTTCTCTGCCGCGACGCAGAGCCTGCCACGCACACCAACGAAGGAGGAGGAGGTGGTGCTGGTGAAGCCCGGGCCTACCGCGGAGGCACATATGCATCATGTTGTGCTGATTCCTTTTTCCATCTCCATGAGCGCCGCCACACGCGCCGCGCTGCATCGCTGCCTCACGTCTATGCCAAAGCGGTGGTGGTGCGGTGATGATGATGATGCCATCAATCCGCGCTTTCAGTATCGAAGTCCGCAGGTGGAAGACGTTCTCTCCGCCATTCGTTGCGCCTACGCCACAACAACGTCGGTGGCGATGCGCCCCGCACACACAACAACGCCGCTGAAGTGGGTGGGTGCTGCCCCATGCGCGCGTCTTCTGCGCGGGAGGGTGGGCGGGCCGATCCTCAGCGCCCAACAACTTCGCGAGGTGCAGCAGCAGGAGGCGGAGGCGGTGTTGCTGGGCACCCCGCCACTCCCGACGCAGCTCATGCAGCTCATTTCGCACCAACTATCGTGCTTCGTCACGAGTCGCCTGTGACGTCATGTTCCTTCTTCATCACCTCCACACCAACACAAGATACCACGTCATGACTACTCGTGTATCTGAGCCAGTTTCGGTGTCTTTTTCATGAGATGCACCTTCGCCATCTTCGTTTTTCTTTTCTTGCTCAACCACTAGATCTATATCACCTCATACCCATACACACGTACGTACCTCGCCATCATGGACGCCTACTCCTCCCTTCTGAATCTCAACTTCATGGCGTCTCTACGCACCGGCAATCTCATCGTAGATATGCTCATTGCGGTGCTCATCCCGCTCGTGTCGGGTGCCGTCGCGTACTTTTTTGATCGCATGTGGCCCAACGCCCTTGAGACGTTTTTGGGGTGGCTCTCCCCAACACGCACCGAGACAGAAATATCTGCCAAGATGCGCGACGTGCACCGTGCGCTGGACCTCGATGAGAATGATGTTCTGCAAGAAGCGCTGATGCAGTTCGTTGGCAAGACGGTGCGGCCACTCTTTCCCATGGGCGACTACAAGTTTAAGCGTCTTCCGGCGCGCGAGAACTGCAGCCCCAGCTCACTTGCGGAGTTGTTGAAGCAGAGCTACTCCATCCATACGGTGCCCATTCATGATGCAGCGATTGAGGTGAGTGATGAGGTGAAGATGCGCATCTGTCTGGAGGAGGAGGAGAAGGATGACGAACACAACCGCAACAATAACAACGGCGGGCTTGGTGGCGGCGGAGGTGCCAACAAACCGAAGCTTGAGCGTGTGAAGCAGGAGAAGATGATCTTTGAAACAAACGTCGCACCACTCTTTGGCTCCACAGCGGACCCGATGCTGGAGTGGTGCCGCACAGCCTTCACGTGGTACAAGAAGGAGATCAGCTCCGTCGTGGATAGCCAACGCTACTTGTACCAGCCAGTCTCTCAGCGTGATGGCGCGGACACATCCAAGGGACCACGCAAGTACCAACGCTATCCGCTCTCCACCGACAAGACCTTCAACACGCTCTTCTTCCCACAAAAGCCGCAACTGATGCATCTCATTTCACAATTCGAGAGCAAGTCGGGAAAATTTGCCGTACCAGGATTCCCGCAACGTTTGTTGTTGCTCCTCCACGGACCACCAGGCACCGGCAAGACGAGCCTCGTCAAGGCCATCGCCGCACACACCAATCGCCACATTGTATCTATTCCGCTCTCCCGCGTACGAACCAACCACGAGCTCCTCTGCTTCATGTTTGATACGACATGCGAGGTGGTGAATGAGAAGAAGGTGGATGCCTACTTCCCATCCGAAATCAAGGAGAAGCTAAAGTCTGAAAAGGTCGTATACATGCTGGAGGACGTGGATGCCGCGTCAGAGGTGGCGCGGGGCGGGCAGACCACATCCGAGGCGGCAGCCAGTGCCAACAACACGCCACCTCCAGCGGCAGCAGCGTCATCGTCGTCCGGAAAGGAGGAGGGCGAGGCGGAACCTGTGGTGGAAAAAGTTGTGTTGCAATCGAAGGATGAGTTGGATCAGTTGAGCATCAGCGGCCTCCTCAACGCCCTGGGTGGCATCCTCGACGCCCCGCGTCGCATCGTCGTCATGACCACCAACCACCTCGACCATCTTCATCCATCGTTGGTGCGCCCTGGCGTCGTAACCATGAAGCTGCACATGGGCACCTTCAGCCCCGAGTGTGCGGTGGAGATGGTGCGGCACTACTTTGGTGGCTCCTCCACACCTGTGCGCGAAGATACGTTGAAGAAGATCTTTGACATCGTCGCCGTCGCGCGCACGGGTGAAACCGGCGAAAGCGCCGGCGGCGGTTTTAGCCCGGCGGAGGTGGAGCAGCTCTGCGCGGAGAGCGATAGCGCCGAGGAGCTCCTCCACGCCCTCGCCAGGGGGCCGCGTCGCAACGTCTTTTGAGGTGGCACACCTCCATTTGTTGCTGAGATGCACCAACATCCACGCAGGCACGATTTGTGCTAGCTGATGAAGATGAAATGTGGTGTTGATCGCACAATTCGTGATGGACCCACTGTTTTTTTTTTTGCGTTGCGGATTCTTTTTGTGCTGCGCCAAGTTTTCCGCAGCCCCTCTGCGCATGCTCTCATGATGGAGATGCTACGTCATCGCTTTGAAGAATGATGTACGTGAGGCACATCATCGCAATGTAGTTCCACGAATATGCACTGCTTCTTTTGTTGTTGTTGTTGTTTAGTTAGTCTGGGTCACCATGACGGACCCAACACGTCGCGACCCGACGGAGTTCCTCCGCGTACTGCGTCGCATGGCCAACACGAGCTCATGGCAGAAGAGCATGATGTTTGCCAGCAAGGGTCGCATGGTGGGCTACCGCCTCACGCAGGAGCACTACAACACCATTCTTTTTTCACAGTCATTGTGGGGGCGAGCGCTGGAGATTGTGCGTGTTGTGCGGGCGATGGAGGAGGACGGTGTGCAGCCCAACGGTGCGACCTACTACTACGTTGTGAATGGCATGGCCAATGCCGATCACGGTTATAACTACGACTTCAAGATTAATCACCGGCTGGAAAAGCTGCAGCACTGGCGCGTCGCACTGAGCGCGTTGCACGCGTGTGAGGCCAACGGGTTTGATTCCACCGACACGATGCACAACTCCGCCATCGTCACAATGACCATTCCTGGGTTCAATCAGTGGCGAGAGGCATGTAAGGTGCTACACAAGATGCGTGGCGAAGACCGCCAACTACATCCAACCATGGTGCGCTTCTTCCACGACTGCCTCATTCGCAACCGCCGACCGCGTGAGGCGAGCGCATTGCTGCGGTTGGCGGCGGAGAGCGGCGTGGCGGGCTACGAAGATAAGTGGGAGGCTGACGTGTATAAGAAGATGCCCAGCGACGGTGAGCTGGAGAAGATGCGCGCCGACCCACAACAACGCACGGCGGCGATGCTGCTATCGCTGAACCTTCGTGGGGATCAGCAGGTGCTGCCTGAGATGCTCCAGATGTATTTGGAGGAGGAGTCGGCGCGGGAGATGGCGGAGCAGGCGGCCGCCCCGGTGCCCTTCTCGGCCGGCCTCCATCCGACGGAGATCAACTCAACATTTCGTCCACGCGTGTACCGCCAATTGTGGTATCAGTGGCACTCCATCGCCAACCGATATCGGCCGACGGCGGCTCTCAAGCGGAGGCAGCTCGCGCCAAAAGACTCCCCAACAGGCATACCCGCGTGGAACCGTTTGTAGGCCAACGTCTTCTTGTGTTGGATGGAGGTTATTGTTGTTGTTGTTGCTGTTGGCTGCTACTCGAACGTGCTTCTTCACATGCGTGCGCATAATACAAAGCAGACGGAACCATGTTGTGGTGGCGCCTCTGCTCATGCGATTTAATCTGTTGGGGTGGTTTTGTCCTGGCTACATGCGCAACCATCATCCAAAAACCATCATGATGATCATCATCATCATCATCCTACGTACTCCTTTCACTTGTTCTTGATTTGCCTCATGCACAAGCGCTAGCCAAGTTTTGTGTTGCGGCCATGTCAACGTGGGCGGCCCGACTCTCCACCGGCAGCAAAACACCGGCGGCGAGCGCCAGCAACTCGCCATACGCCGGCTGTGGTGACGCGACGCCGCTGCCGGAGATGGAGCTGGTCTCCATCGGCCCCAGTGTGGTGCAGGTGGAGGCGGACGAACAGGCGGAGCTACTCGAGGTGGTGCGGCGTGCCGCAGAGGAACACAATGAAAGTGTGGCCAAGGTATGTACGCTACCCGCAGATTGCTGGGATTGGTTAACGGCCTTCTTGTCTTTCCGCGATGTGTTGAGCCTCATGGGCACCTGCCGCGGCCTGCATCATCGTTTGCTGCACCGAGATAGTATCTGGCAGCAGCAGCTCCACTACCTGCACGAGGCCATGGTGGAGATGCAGGCTGGTACGTTGCTCTTGATGGATTTTGTGGTGCCACAGGAGGTGGACGCCAACGCCTACGAACGTTTCATGCTGGAGCAACGTCTCTACGCACTCGATTGCCGCCGCAGTTTTCATTTGCAAGACGTGAGCACGTTGGAGGATGTGGCCGTTGGCATCTTCACCGTACCGCTGCACTACGGATTTGAGACGTTGAGAAGCACCGCCTCCGCCCCCATTAGCCGGCCGCATTTCGTTGATCCATTGGGCGATACGTCGCCGCCACCGCGCCTGCCTCTCGTTGGCATGCCGGTGTTGCGTCGCGAGGTGCCGGAGGAGGCTCAGCCGCTGGTACTGCTTCAGCTGGAGCGTGGCGAGCAGCAGCCACAGCCAACTTCCTCCCTTCGTAGCGATGTTGATGTAGATGAGGAGCTGATGCTATCCTATGTCTTGGCGGTTTCTGCCGCGGAGGCCGAGGGCCGCTCCCCACCGCCACCGCCATGGGGCGGAGGCACGCGCTCATCCAATCGTGCCGCATCGCAACCATCCACCTCGCAGGTGCAGATGGAGGAGCTGCGGCTGAGTGAGCTCATGACGATCGTTGATTTTATCCATCACGGGACGAGGCAGCAGTCCAGACGGGAGATCATCGATGCCACCGCCGCGGAGGATCCTAACTTTCTCCGCGCACTCACCGAGACGGTGCGCGGCGCACGCCGTCGGCGATTGCACCTCGGAAATCATCATCTCGCGGTGAGCAACAACGGCCAAACACGTCGCTACCGCAGTGGTCGGCCACCGGTTACGGCGAGCACATCGCCGGCTATATCCTCGGTGCCCAGCGTGGCTGAATTCGGGGCCATCACACCATCACCCTCGCACTCCAACATCATGACGGGCTTATCACCGCCATCGATGGAGGCAGATACCAACACCAACATCAGCAACACACCACCTACACAGCAACAACAACAACCTGCTTCTGCTGCTGCTGCAACACTGCCACTGAATGCACCGCGTGTGAATCGCATCCTTCTTGGCTTTCGTGGTGTGTTGCTCGAGATTTCACGGTGCGAGGCGTACAAAATCTGCGAGATTGTCGGGAAACCCGACGTGCTCGATGACTTTGTGCTCGATCAACGTCTGCGGCCGATGGATCTCCGCCAACCGGCGCGTGCGTGGGGTAAGCCGCTCACGACGCGCTACTTCCTCGCGCCAGACCTGTGCCACGACGGATTTGTGGGCCTCTTTGTTGTGGATGCTGTACGTCTCTTTGTCTTGGTGGAGAAGGAGCGCGTCGAGCGCGATGATGCGGCGTGGGATGAGAGCCGCGTCGCCATCATGGGAGGGCGGCTGATGCGGCAGGGTGAGGGCTACAACGCCCAGGTTTAGGCTGGCATTCTACGAAGCACATGAGTACGCACATCCAAATGTTTCTCATCCTGTGTGATTGATGGCTGATGTGGATCTCCCCCAACACATCTCTCTTCATTTTTTTTCTTTCCCTGTTGTTGTAGCTTGCTTCACCTTCACAAGAAGAGTGCGGGGACATGGCCATTCACGCACCGACGCACGCCCCAACGACGCAATCGAGCGGGATGATGGTGCCCGCTGACATCGCCCCCAACACGCGCACCTTCGAGGCCTCCGATGTCGTTGCCAGCATGGCGCCGGCTGGGGCGCACATGTGGCTGATTCTCAACGACGGCGGGGTGGAGATACGCCACGTACACAGCGGCCGTTTGGTCCACGCCTTCGCCCCGCGCACGCACCGCGCGGCAAAAATCTGGTCGGTGATGGCGGTGGAGATGAGCCCCGCGGAGACGCAGGTGTGGCTCGGCATCTCAACGGGCTCGATTGAGGTGTACCGCGAGCTGCCCGGCACCAAGGCACCGCCGCTGCTGCTGCGGCAGCTGCGGAAACATGTGTCAGGCGTGTACTGCCTCGCCAGCTGGGGTGCGGAGGCCTACTCTGGCTCGAGCGATTTTCAGATTGCGCAGTGGCGCATCGCCGATGGGCAGCTTCTGCGCATGTTAGTGGGCCACACCAACTACGTGCGCTGCCTCTACGCCGAGGGCACTATGCTCGTCAGTGGCAGCGACGACCGCAGCCTGCGCGTTTGGGATGTTGGCACCGGCAAGACAACATTCACGGCACACCACCACGCTGCCACGGGCGGTGTGTCGGCCCTCTGCCGTGTTGGTGTACGTGTGTGGTCGGGCGACGGCAGCGGCAACCTCGTCATTTGGAGCATGCGCGACGAAGATGCCGCCATCCACTCGCGCCCCCACGAGGGCCGCATCACGACGCTAAAGAAGATTGGCGCACGCGTGTATAGCGGCTCAGCGGATGGCCGCCTCGCCATTTATGATGCTCACTGCGGCAGTGTGCTTCATTACCTTGACGACCACAACGGCTCGCGCGTAATGAGCATCGCGTGTGCGGTGGAGGTGGATCGCTACGCTGTGTGGACGGGAAGCGCAGACAACACCATTCGTTGTTGGCATCACGACGAACACATTCCCATGACAGCACAACGTGAGCGCGTCAATGATATGCGTTGGTTCTACGCCAGCCAGCAGCCCTACCGCGAACCCAACGAGGCGGTGCTTGATGAGCTAGATGAGCTGGCGGAGCTGCTGCTTCTCTCGCAGGGCTCCGATGAGGTTGTGGCATCGTACTTGTCCGGTAACGCAGAGAAGAGCCGCAGCGCTGCGGCACGTTGTTGGGTGCTGGAGAAGAACATCAACAGCCTGCGCCAGCACACGTCGCAGTTGGAGGAGCACACTAGAGCCCTCGATGCGATGTTGCAGGGCAAACGTGGTCTTGTGGATGGCCTTCGCACTCGCCTGACAAAACTGCTCGATGCCAAGGCAGAGCTGGTGGCGAAGGGCATAACCGCACCAGCACCAGCACCTCCTCCTCCAGCTGTACCAACAACAACAACAACAATGGCAGCTTCCACAGGGGCGGTGCCTCCCCCGGCCGCCGTGCCTCCGCCACCACCAGCGACAACAGCAGCTCCGCTTCCTCCATTGGCTGCCGTACCACCGCCACCACCTCCATCTGCTGCTGTGCCTCCAGCTCCTCCGAGTGCTGCCGTGCCACTGCCTCCGAGTGCTGTTGTAACACCACCGCCACCATCTGCTGCCGTACCAATGCCACCAACAGCTTCCGTACCTCCACCACCTCCTCCTGCTGCTGCTGTGCCCGGCTCGCCGACCTCATCGGTGTCAAAGACGGTTTACAGCCAAAGTTACGAACCCGATCTCCGCAGTCTTCCGCCGCCGCCACCACCGCCCTCCACCGCCAACACACTTAAGGCCGCCGCCCTCGCCGTTGCCTCGCCCACCGTCGCATCATCTCCGCCACTGAAGCGACGCTCCTCCTTTTAGGGTGGCCAACAACAACAACAACATCATGAATAGAAGCACGTGCATGCGTGCCGTCATAGACACTGCCAATCACAACAACAACATACAACATTTACACACATACATCATGCAGAGTAGGCCCAGTACCCTGCACGTGTTGCATATACATCATCATCGTGATGCTCTTCTTCCTTCTTCTTTGCGTATAGATTGTATTGGCTGTGGGGAAAATGGAGCGTGCCGTATCGCCCCTCTCCACGACGAAGCGATCCAAGCTGATGGCTGGGGCCAAGCTGCGCCGCCTCGATGCCGCCACGGAGGTACTCGTCAACGACAAGACCTGCGCCTTAACAACACCGCCACAGGCCATGGCGGTGGGCGGTGAGTACGTCTGGATATCCACCGCAGACGGTGGGATGGAGGTCCGCCAGTCGCGCACCGCAGAAATTGTGCAGCGCTTCGAAGGTACCGCGCCAAAAGAGAAGAAAACCTTCCGGCGGCTGACGGCCGTCGCGCAGCTTCCAACGACGGTGGTGAAAACCATCGCCACCTTCACAACGAAGGAGCAGGTGCCGATGGTGTGGCTCGGCCTGACCAACGGCGCCATCGAGGTATTCCACGGCGAGAGTCTGCAACACGTGGAAACCCTCAAGAAACACGCCGCAGCGGTGCTCTGCCTCGCACACTTTGGTGGCTTGATGTACTCCTCCGGCGCAGATCGCCAAATCGTGCAGTGGCGCGCGGACCAACGCCGGATTCTTCGCGTGTTCTCCAGCGTTGGCGGCCACGAGGCGGCGGTGGAGTGCCTCTTCGCGGAGGGAAACGCGCTCGTCTCTGGCGCACAGGATTGTACCGTGAAGGTGTGGGATATCGGACAGGGCCAGATGCAGCTGAGTGGCTACTTCCACGCCAACGCGGGCGGTGTTTCTGCCGTGTGCCGTGTTGGGGAGTTGGCGTGGTCGGGCGATCATGTTGGCCAGGTGGTGCGTTGGTCGCTCCTCACCTGCGAGGCGGTGGAGGTGTTGCGGCCGCACACAGATCGCATCAACGCGCTGCGCCGCATCGGCCGACGCGTTTACTCAGCCTCCGCCGACGGTCTTGTGGGCGTGTTCGAGGCATCCAGCGGCACACTTCTGCAAATGGTGAGAGACCAATCAAAGGGATGGATAACCACGGTGGTATCTCCGACGGAACTCACGCGCTTCGTCATTTGGTCCGCGGGCTCCGACAAGGTGGTGCGGTGTTGGTATCAGGATGAGCTCGCCACACACACGGATGACTACGCCGCGCTCAACGAGGCGGACTGGTACCTCTCTGGCTCCACGCCCTACCGGGAGTTCCGCCAGGCGCTGGGCCGACGCAACGCGCACATGCGCGATCAGCTTGCCCACTCCGCGCGGGCCAACGACCGGGCGATGGAGCTCATGAAGCACTGCGCCAAAACCTCCGCCACCACAGCGGGCGAGGCCAACAAGCAAGTTGGTCGGCTGGAAGATCAACTACGCCACACCGCAGACCGCTACCGCCAGGCGGAGCAGAGATACCTCGAGCAGCGCGAGGCCGCGGGTGCCATTGAGCGCGACCTCGCCACGATGATGCGGCTCGTGGAGGCGGCCGAGTTGGAGCTCAACGCCATGTCGCCGGGCATCGCCGCCACCATTCCGGGGCCCTCACCCGGCGCGATCCCAGCCACCGCCGGCACCAGCGCCATCGCAGCCGCCGTGCCTCTTTCCAGCCTTGTTGCCGCACTTCCCGGCGGTCTCTCAGGGCAAACAGGCGTCGGGCCAGCGCTGCCACTGCCCACAACAACGGCAGGTGCAGCTGTTGGCGGGGTATCTGCGCTACCTCCAGGTGTTCTTCCCACAACGTCTGGAGCTGGAGCAGCTCTGCCAGCTGGCGGCATGGCGCTGCCACTTCCCACTGGCGTACCTGCAGCAGGTGTCATACCTCTACCACCACCTGCCGGCGTAAGTCTGCCAACAACAGCAGCAGCAGCAGGTGGCGTACCTCTGCCTTCATACACAGGGATGGTTCCATCTGGTGCTGGAGCCCCGCTCTCACTCCCCGGAGGCGTGCCTCTGCCAACCTCTGTTGCGGCTGGCGTGCCCCTGCCCCCATCAGCTGGTGTTCCTCTTCCTCCATCTGGCATCCCTCTGCCTGGATCGGCAGGTGCCATTCCTCTTCCGCCACCCGTCGGCGCTGGCGTTGTACCTCCAGCAAGCTACGGCACCCCGCTACCGCCACCAGCTGGGGTTTCGCTACCCACAACAGCCTCGGGCGTACCTCTGCCAACGAGCATCGTACCTCTGCCAACGAGCGGCGTACCTCTGCCGCCAACCTCAGCCGTTCCTCTGCCAACGTCGTCAGGTGTGCCGCCACTTCCCACATCCGGTGTGCCACCGATGCCAGGTGCCACCGCATTGCCACCACCTCCTTCAGCAGCCGTGCCTCTGCCACCATCCACCGGCGTACCGCTGCCATCTTCTCTGCCAACGTACTCAGCGCTACCGCCGACCTCCGCTGCGCTGGGGCCGCTCTCCGCCCCGCTGAGTGCTGCGGTGCCACTCCCACCACCACCAGCCGCAGGCTACCCCACACTTCCCACAACCTCTGCACCAACAGGTGTGGCGGGCACCGCTGTGGGCGTTGGTGCGGCTGCGGCAGGCTACGGCGTAGGAGCTGCCACAGTGCCACCACTACCACCAGCAGCATCAGTTGTTGCTGCTGGCATCAGCGCCACGCCGCCAACGAAGACGGCGGCTGAAGTTGCGGCGGAGGCGGTGGCGCAGGCCGCCAAGTTGGTGGCGGAGCAGCGCACCGCCTGCATGGATAAGGTGTGGGATGGGGTGCAATGGACGAACCCCAACGTTGGCAATTACATCCAGCGACGGTACTACGGCGCCACGCCCAGCCTGCGCACGCCAGACATCGCCAAGCGCGAGCGGCAGCGGCTGCGGACGCCATGTGTGAAGGTGGAGCCCCTTACACGCGAAAGCAGCCCGCCAAAAAAACAGCAGCCAACAACAACAACAACAACAACAGCCAAGAAGTGAGGCCGGCAACAGAGTAGCCGAGCCAGAACACATAGATCATCAGCCATCATCCATTGTGCTTCCCTTTCACTGTGTGGGGAGGAGCACATGGAGTCGTGCCTGAACCATAGAATGGACGTCCGCCATGGAACCAAACAACGCCCACCTCAGCACATACCCGCACACTGGCATGACGTATACTCACACTCCTTCACTCCAATCCAACTCTTGTTTCTGTTTATCTTGTTAGGATCATCTGTGCGTAGGTCGCCACGATGAGCGCTCCTCCACCAGCGAAGGAGCTCGAGCGAAGCTTATACTCACTTCAGTCTGGCCTCGCCCACCCCGCCGATAGCGTTCTCACGCCGGTATCTGCACGCGAGCCGGGAACCTTCAACGCCCTCGGCTCCAACCTGCCCACCCTCATGGGCCTCGGCCTCAAGACAGAGAAGTCCGCCGATTCCATGGCAGCAACCAGCCACACACTCCTTCCCGGTGTGCCTCCAGCGGTGCCGGCCCCTGTCGCTCCTCCAGCCGCACCTGCGCCACGCGGAACGATGGCGGCACTCCTCGCCTCCGTTGCACCGCCACCACCTCCATCTGCTGCTGTTCCTGCTCCTCCTCCGAGCGCTGCCGTGCCACTGCCACCCACAGCTGCTGTACCACTACCACCAAGTGCTGCCGTACCACCACCACCATCTGTTGCCGTGCCACTGCCACCAAGTGCTGCAGTGCCTCCTCCACCCCCAGCTGTTGCAGTGCCACCGCCTCCTGCTGCAGCAGTTCCGCTGCCAACATATCCCACCACGGCATCTCTTCCAGCGGCTGCCATTCCGTCACCGGCGGCCGTTCCTGTTGTAGGTGGCGCACCACCTCCGCCACCAACCACGCTTGCCGCTCCTCCGCCCCCTCCGCCGACAACTGGCGCGGTATCTATGCCTCTCGCTGCTTTCATGAGCACGCCAGGCTACGGCATCTCTGTGGTGGAGCCCTGCGTGGGCCCGCAGGCCTTCTACGTTGTACGGCCAACAGACGCCGCAGCCGCTCCGCCACCGCGTCGGGCAACATCGAAGGCGGCGAGCCAACATCGAGCGGAGCTGCGCTGGTCGAACCCGTACGATCTGCAACCCTCACCCAGTGCGACGATGCACCACACGCGGGCATTGGCCACCTACGCCGCCACCTCCTCAACACGTCGGCCCGACTTTGGCCGTCGCCCGGCTCACGCTGACGCGTGGCGAGGGAAGGATTGGCAGCACGTGGACGTGCACCGATACGTCGCCCGGCGCTACTTTGGCCGATGCCCACCGATGGAGCAATAAGAGAGAACCATCATCACCTGCTCTGCATCGCCCTGTACCACTACACCTCACCACAACTTATGCTTTTTCTCAACACACCAAGAGAGCTTCAGGTTCCTGAATGCAAGACTTGTCATGGATATACGTCATTCCCCTGTTGTTGTTGTTGTTGTTGTTGTTAGAGCAGCGGAGTTGGCAACGATTCACCCTCGCGTGCTACTCCACACACGAAGATATAGCTAAAAGATGCAGCACACCGGCTGTTGGCGTGCCGTGCATGCCTTTGTGCGTGCGCCACACTACCGCAGTATTCCGAACTCCGGCACCAACGGCATCATCGTGAACCGCGATGCGCTCAACCACCAATTCCGCGACTTCTATCGCGTTCTTCAGCAATCACCGCTCGTGGATAAGATTCACCTGATGGCGGAGCGGCCTGGGGTTGATTCGATGCGCGTGGCGGACCAGCTGGCCTGCGTCGGCCCCACCTTCCTCGGCATGCCGCTCTCCGGGCTCGAGGCACGCGCGTCGGAATTCATGGAAACCATGCGCTACGTGCGTGGTGCGGGTGGCCCCTCCACCGTGGCGGCCTACTTGCAAGATAATGAGCAGTGCCGCTGCAGCAGTGGGGATATCGTCTGCCTGCCAACGGGCATCGCCGTGGGCCACGGCAGTCGAACCAACACCGTCGCTCATGGAATCCTGAAGGAGCTCTTTGAGGTGCCCGAGGGGCCGATGCAGTTTCACATTGCGGCACTCGAGCAGGAGGCCGATGCACCGCCCTTGGGCGACTACTTTGGCTTTGCCGGCAACAACATTCTCTTGGCGGTGAAGGACGAACACGGGCTGCTCGCCGTGGACCAACTTCAGCAGCACCAACAACGTCTTGGCCTCGCCATTGATGATACTACCATCGTCTATCTCGAGCCGGGCTGCAACTTCTTTTCCTTCTACGGGGTGGACCACACCACCGACGTACTCGTGCAGAAGGGCTTCGAACGCTCCATGGATAGCCTCGCGGCGGCGGGCCTCAACCCCATACCCGTGCAGTGGTCCGAGATGGATAAGCTCGGCATCTCCATGCGCGCTGCGGTGCTGCCGCTGAAGTTCCTGCAGTCGGGCGTCGGAGGTTTGCTGCACAAGAGCAAGGGTCGAGGAGAGCGCTGGAAGGCCCACCAACTCCCCAAGTAGGAGACACCTACAACACATCCATCACAGAAGCTGCACACACACACACACACACCATTAACTTCGTCATGTGGTTCATGGACCTACACGCTCACGCAGTTTTTTTGTGTCTTCATGGATGAATTCTTCTTCTTCTTCTTTGGTTGTCTCTAGCCAACTCTGTGACGATTTCGCCATGACCGAATTCGACGCAGCGACTTTTCAGCGCTGCAAGAAACATTTGTGGGGCAGCTTCCATGAGCACGCGCAGCCCAGTCGCACCTCCGCCGCCAACTTCCCCTCGCTGGAGATCCGCGTTGGTGGCGTCGAGGATGCCATTCTGAGACTATCCTCCTCCGACTGCCTCAACGCCCTATTTCCCCACGTGGAGCTCCCACGTCTCGCTGCCTGCGCCCAACGGCTTCGATCGCCGACGGTGTTGGCGTCACTGTGGCAGTCCATGAAGCACACAAGTATCATGTTGTACGAACCACACGTGAAGCAACACACCGTGGCGACGTCGATGGCAGTAAACTGGACCGTCTTCCACGCGGTGCTGCTCATCTTCATGGCCGATGTGTTGGGCCTCCCCATGGACGAGACGTGCCTCCAGCCTCTACGCGCATCCATCGCACCGCCCTCTCGCATCTCCGTTGAGTTTGGCGGCGGCAAAGAAAATGAGCGTTGCCACTTCACCACGAAGGAGGGCCAGCCAGCCACCTCGACACCGCCGCGCGCAGCTCTCGGAGAGCGCGGCATCAACGATGGTTGGTCGCCAACAACGCCCGAGACACCGGCCGGCCAACGCATCGCCGTTGGCTCACCACGCGAGGATGAGGTCGTCAGCCCGGGTGTGCCAACATCGATCATTAGTTGCAGCAGCAAATCATCGCCACCACCAAAGGCAAGCCGCCGCCACATGCGCGTTGATGAAGATGAGGACGCCGAACCTCCGTCCATCGAGACGGAAGCACGACCGACGATTGCCGCACCGTTGCTGCAACTTCCGTGCTGCTCGAGACAAACCAACGCAGCAGCTTCCACGCCACCAACAACAAGCACAACAACGCCAATGACGGTGTACCGCACTCGTGGTCGTGGCATAGGTGGACGTTCGCCGCTTCCCCCGGCGCCGGCCCCACGTCCCAAGGCGAGCGACGGCGTTGACGGTGATGGCCGACGTACGATTCCATTCCCGGTGGCGTGTGCCACCTCCACCAGCAGCAGCCATGCCCCAACAACACCCATCATCATCACGACCAGCGGTGGCTCGACGTACACGATCAACCAACAAGACGACCGCGATGAGCCCATGAAGGCCACGGCACCACCAGCGAGCGGCGGCAGTCCTGTGGCGACGATGCCTCGCGATGAGCTGAGGAGTGAGCCACGTGCGGCCGACGACCTCCTCGCCGCGCGTGGCCCATCGCCGACGATGGTGGTCGAGCTCGACGACGGCGGCGCCATTCTCGGGGAGGAAGAGATGCTGCCATCGCACCCGCCATCTGTGGAGCCAAGCCGCGCGGATCGCCACCGCCATCGCCACCGACGCCACCACACACACTCGCACACGCGACATCGCCACCGCAGCTGCGATGGCAGCCACACAGGCAACGATAGCGTTGGCAGATGTGCCCCATCACGGGCGAGGGAGAGTGCGCTGGCCACCCCTCTCCGCGGATACCACCACCCTAAAAACACATCCTCCACGGATCGCGCGACGAGCACCACACGCGACAACGCCCCGCCGGCGCATTTATCGCAGCGCGCACGCGTCCTGTCGAGCTCTCCGCACCGCGGCGGCCCCGCTTCTCCGCCGTGCGTGCCCATGACCCGCGTTAGCCCCATTTCACCGTGGCGCGCCGTCTGAGATGATTGATGATGGTTGCACCACCACACCAACATCACTGCGTCGTTCATGTGTTGATGAGCCAACGCGCTCACGTGTCGTTTGCCATGTTGCTCTTCTTGTACGCGAGCCATTTGTACCATTTACCATTCACACTTTCTTCTGCTTCCGAGACACTCGCACAGCAACCTTCATCATGATTGTTGTGGGAGGATTGTTTCACTGTTGTACCGTCAATGATGCACCTTCTTGGGCCTACGCACGACATGGTGTAACCGATGACATCCGTCTCAACGCCTTCATTCCATGCATCATCATCTCCGCCATTCTTCATCTCTGCTTCTCATGGTTGTGTAGCGTGTATAGGGAGGAGCATCGATGCTGGCAAAGAGCTCCATGTGTTGCTGGCGATGGAGGAGTAGCGCGAGCGTAGGTCCCTGTGCGACGCAGCGACGCCACATCCGCACGGTTATTCCGCCACGTCCGGCCGTCACAACGCTCGTCTATCTCGACGGAATTGGCCGCGCCGTGCGCAACGGTGTTGAGACGGACCTCTCCTTGATTAGAACGCGCGAGAACAAGTTCTATCTCCAGCGGGTGCTGCCCGGCGGGGAGGTGGTGCGGTGGCTGGCGCCCGGCCTTGACTACCTGAAGCACGTCACCAACTTTGAGACGTACACCCTCAACGATATGGACGAAAACGGTGGGGTTATTATCCCGGCCGACGTCATCCCGACCGCGTCCAACGACCCGCCGGGCTTTCAGGATGCGGTGTATTACATCCGCCGCTTGGAGGCGGGGGAGAAATTCACGCGCAAAGACCGACGTCGGTGGCATCGACGCCTGCACGCGCACTGGCAGGAGAGCCCGGACAAGTATACGTCGCACATCCTGGGCACCTACGGCACCGCCTTCTTGGTGGTGCTGTGGCTCGTTGTGCGTGGTTTTCACAGCATCAAGAATGAAAAGCCGTTCTGGGATATGAACGTCTACGCCAAGACCGACGCGGATCTCGAGCGGACGAACCCGTGGAAGCGGCTGAAGGAGTTCTCTGAGCGCCACCCCGAGCACGAGACCCTCAACACAGGCATCGTCCTTCGCTCTCCCGGTCAGGCGGCCTACTCCAGCGCACGTGCGGAGCTGCGCGAGACCGACTTCACCGACCCGCACTTTCACAGCGAGTTTTGGTGGAAGATGCGCCACTGCCGCTACTACGGGCACTGGCCAAAGGGTCTCACGGAGTAGCGACGAGCGATGATGGCCACCATCATTCATCTAGTGTGCTTTATGATGTGCATCCGCCGTAGTGTCTGTGCTGCCTAGTGACGAATCATCTACTCCTTTTATTGTACGAACGCAACCAATCTTGTGTGCGCACTTCTTCGCTCTCTTTGTTTCCGTGCAGCTGTTTGGGTGAATGAGTGTAGCACACACACAAGGATCAGCCGTGGCAGATCCTCCGTCGTCACGTACCGCGCTGGCATTGGCTGAGACTTGCACAACCACGAAGATGGACGAGGTAAGTCCGATGCAGCTGGAGTGTTTGGCCGCCATCGCCGACTTGGTGGGCTCTCCTCTGCGCAAGACGCAGGCCCATGCGCCACATCCGTCTCTCCTCATGGCGATGGAGCTACTTCAGCGAGGGTTGGATCCAGATCGAGTCGTCGAGCTCATCCATGCTCGTATCGATTGCGGGGCATAACGGCGACCACACAGGATTATGTGTATCCCGCACCTCTTCTTGTTGCTTGTGAGGCATGGTCCTACCAGCCTTCTCATCCATCTTCTCTTGCCACTCCATGCTGCTGCCTCCTCCTCTTCATGTTTCATCTCTTACTCGTCCCCAACAAACACATACACATCGCCAAGGTTTGCTACTCACTCTTTATCAGCCCTTCATCTTTCTTGTGCGATTCCAGAACAGCCATGGCTTCTCCGGCAATCTTTCAGAAAGTTCTTACTGGCAAAGTGGCCATCGTGACGGGAAGCACGACGGGCATCGGCGTCGGCATCGCCAAGCGTCTGGCGGAGGCTGGGGCAGATGTGGTGCTCAACGCGCGCGAAAAGGAGCCACAGGGTCTGAGCGCGCTGCTGAAGGAGGTGAAGGCCTTTGGCACACGCGTGGAGTACTGCGCGGCAGACATGTCTCGTCGCGAGGAGCTCGTCAGTCTCGCCCGCACCGTTGAGAAGGACATGGGCAAAGTTGATATTCTCGTGAATAACGCTGGCATTCAGCACGTGTGCGAGTTCGTGAAGTTCCCACGTGAGATGTGGGACGCCATCTTGGCCATCAACCTTACCGCACCCTTCGTTCTCATGCAGGAAACAATCCCCGGTATGCGCGAGCGTGGCTTCGGTCGCGTCATCAACGTGGCCTCCGTCCAGGGCCTCGTGAGCTCTAAGCACAAGTGCGCCTACAACTCAGCGAAGCACGGCTTGATTGGACTCACCAAGTCCGTCGCGCTGGACCTCGCCCGCGAGAACGTGACGGTGAACGCCATTTGCCCCGGCTACGTCTGGACCCCACTCGTTGAGAAATCCGTCACGGAGGACGCCAACGCCAACTTCAATGGCAACATCAACGCCGCGCTGGAGGCGATGCTCGAGGATAAGATGCCGTCACTCAAGATGGTGCGCCCGGAGGCTCTTGGAGATGCCGCCGTCTTCCTCTCCAGCCCCGCTGCGGAGGAAATGCGCGGGACGACCATCACAATCGATGGCGGTTGGGTGGCCCGATGAGTGCAGCACGCGCTACAGCGTCGAGCTGGTCGGGTAGGCCTTCTTGATACATCTGTGTCTGCATATCCGTTGTTTTCGTAGCAATTGACGAAGGAAGGAGTCGCAGAGGCTACTTTGCGTCTTTGGTGGTGGTGTTTGTGCGCCGTGTGCGGCACTTGTTCGTGTCTGTTTGGTGTGCAACCACACCGTGGAGGCCAAGACTGTTTCGTGTTGCATACCGCTGCAATGACCTCTCACGCCTTACCGTTTCGGTTAGCTATTTTTTTTTCTTTTTTGTTGGTTGTTTTCTTGCGTCCTCTTTCTCTTGCGCTGCTCCATCGTCCCTCATCACGATGGTGCCCACAAAACCCCGTCACTGCCTCGGCAGTCATCCACTGTGAAAGTGTGTTTTGAGAATCAAAGATGGGAGCGCGAGTACATTGCGTCACCTCTTCACGTTCTTCTTGTTGTTGCAAAATGTTGTGTTGTAGGCCGGCGACGGGAGATTGTCAATCGTTTCGTCTCTCTTTTCTTCTAGTTCGGCATGCCACGATCGGCCTCGCGTCTGTCGCGATGGATGCGACGCGGTGCGTGGGCAACAGCTGCGGTGGGCGGCGCTGCGGCGGCCGTGGAGTATTCCACCGACTCCTCACTCTCGCGTTCGCTCAGGGCCATCATCACATTTGCTGACATCGCGTGGAAGTACAAGAATCGCTCGCCAGAGAATCTGGACGAGATGCAGGAGCTCCACCGCGGTGCTGCGCAGAAGGTTCTGCACGTGTGCCTCCGCAATGAAGGCCTCTACATCAAACTGGGCCAGGGACTTAACGCCATGAGCCACGTCCTCCCGCGTGAATACACGCAAACCCTCAGCGTCCTGCTGGACAACGCCCCTCCGGTGCCACTGGCAGAGATCGAGGCCATCATTTATCGCGAGACGGGTAGGAGTGTGGGGGAGCTCTTTGAACGCTTCGATCCTACCCCGGTGGCGTCGGCCTCCATCGCCCAGGTTCATCGTGCGTGGCTGCGTGGTTCTGACGGCGGTCCATCGATTCCTGTCGCGGTGAAGGTGCAGAAGCCCTGCATCTCCACCCAATCTCGCTGGGATGTGCGCACGTACCAGTTCCTCTCCATCATGGTGGAGAAGCTCTTCGGCCTGCCCACGGGCTGGTCGCGAAGGACGGTCGTGGACGGCCTCAACCGCGAGATGGACTTCACGATCGAGGCCGCCAACGCCGCTCGTGTCAAGGCCAACTTTGCCGACAACCCCAGCATCTACGTCCCCACCATCCTGCACTCCTTCACCACACCAAAACTTCTTGTGATGGAATGGATTGAGGGAACGAAGCTCCTCGAGGTGGAAAAGATCCGCTCCCAATACAACCAAGCAAAGGTGCTGAAGACGCTCTTCGACGCCGTCGGCGACATGATGTTCAAGCACGGCTTCGTCCACTGCGACCCTCACGCGGCCAACATCCTGGTTCGTCCACGACGTGGCGGCGCGTCCCGCCCAGGCTCCTTTGAGGTGGTCCTCCTGGACTTTGGCCTCTGCGTGCCCGAGACGGAACGCTTTCGACTGCAGTACGCCCTCCTCTTCAAGAGCCTCTTCAACCATGACATAAACACCTTGCGACGCATCGTCCACGACTGGGGAATTGCCGACGCCGAAGTCTTCGCATCGGTCCAATTGCAAAAACCGCTCGCCTCCATCAAGGATGGGAAGTACGACGAGGTCACTCGCGAGGAGGTCCGAGCGATGCAGCGGGCGGCCCATGCACGCATCAAGGATATGCTGATGGATCAGTCGCGAATACCTCGGGAGCTGCCACTGGTGGGACGCGGGATTGATATTCTCCGCGGTATCAACCGACTCTACGATTCTCCTGTTAATCGGCTAAACATGTTCGTCAGCAAAGCCGTGAAGCACCTGGGCCCGCTCTCCGATTATGACAGCGTTGACCGCTATCTTGACATGGTCCAGCAAGTCGTGAAGGAGAACGGGGGTGGCACGGGTGGTTCCACGGCACCGATGGAGAGTGTGTTTGACGATGCTTCGACCCAGATGATGCGAGAGCAGTCACTCGCCATCAAGTTCATGGAGGAGGAGCAGCGCCACCGCACTCTTGGCCCTCGCATTGCCTCCACTTACCATCAGGGAATCTTCTATTGCACGCTCTTCGCATTTGACTGCATGCACACCGCGATCCATTGGTATAACACGGTTCTGGATCTTGTGTTGCCACGAAAACTCCTCCTCCGATGGAAGGCCCGATCACTGGATGACCGAATTACAGAGCGCTTCTCTCCCGACGAGATGGCGGCGTCAAGCTAAGAACGAACGCTGTGGAGGTGTACCTTTGATTCTTTGTTTGTTTTCTTCACACACGAACGTTTGCGGACACATTCCTTCCATCTTTGTGCGGCATGTCTGTGCATCTGTCACCTCTCTTCCCACAGTGTGTGTGTGCGGGATTCTGTGCATGTTGGATACTCCCAAGCAAGTCCGCTTCCTCTTTATTGGCTCTTACATCTTCTCTTTTTGGGTAGCAGTGGTAGTGCAGAACTGAATCCCATGGCACGAGTTGGTGGAATCAAACACAAGGAAAGTGCCAAGTCACAGTCACACATCAAGCGGCGACGCGTGGAGGCACCGGCTGAAGGTGAAGGCAGCAACACTACGCCTTCACTTCTGGATGCGGAGACCTCGGCGGATAAGAAGGAAGTTGAAACACCAGTGCCCGACACAAAGTCCATCGACAACAGCAACTCTTCAGAAAACAGTAGCAGCGATGACGACGACGATGACATTGAACGGGAACAGGCACGACTTGCACAGCTTCGAGCAAAACAAAGTGCTGGTGCATCATCTGCTGATCAACCAAACTCTGGCTACAACCACGACGTGCTCTTTCGTCGCGCCGACTGGAGGCGAGGACAGCAGAGTGGACGGCAAGGAGAGCTCCAAAAGTGGAAGGCCGTGCAAAACAACCTTCAGAAGTCCGACGGCTATCAATACTTCATGAAGAAGCACTTCAAGTGAGAAGACTTGCTTTTGCGATATGATCGTCATCACTTGAACAAGAACAACAACAACAACCATATTCGTTTCGTATTCCAAACAACAATTTGACACAAGAGCTGTCGGAACCATTCCTTAGTGTGTTGCTTCCTTCATGACTTTTCTTCTCGTCTACAAGTTGGTAGTTTCTCTTTCACCTACACACAATGAATGGATCGCTCGAATATCTCGCGACAGATGACGCAGAAATCGCTGATGAAACAAACGATGTAGTGGATGAGGAGCTGACCGACTCCCAGGATGAGCCGCACCAGGCTCAGCTCGTTGAAGGAGATTACTTTCCAAGCGCCGCACCAGAGGATTTGGAGGAGGTCGCGCCAGCCGGCTCGCCGTCATCTCCCTATGCTCCGCGGCCCGGCGCGACCGCAGCGCCCGCCCGCGTGGCCACGCGCCGCCGCGTCGGCTGGCGCGATTCCGCCGCAAGCGGCGGGGCCCCCCTCGTGAAGCACGTTACTACGTTCTTCATGCCCCGCTGCTCAAGCGCGCAGGCGGCCCGCCAACCCGAGGCCAACCCGGCCAGCCCCACCCAGCTTGCGGCGGCGGCGGCCACCCCGGGTCCCCAGGCGAATCCTTATAGGGAAAAGAAAAATGCCGACGGAACCGCATATCAAACGTGCAAGGCTCAGCGCCCGGCGCAGAGGTTCATGGAGTGGCGCCGCCGCGTGCACGCCCAGGGGGAGACCCCCTTTTCCCCGCAGCCCCCCGCGGGGGGGGCGGCGCCGGCCGCCACCGCCGCCAGCCAGCTATACCCAAAACCCGCCGCCGCCCCGCAGCAGCAGGCCCGCTGCCGACATGTTCAGGGGGCCGCGGTCTATCCCCTAATGGTTCCAATGATCCGCGTCGACCGCTGCTTCGACGAGCCGCTCCGCATAGAGATGTAAAACTTGACCCCTTCCGAAAAATTGCCCCATCGCATCCTGGGAAAACCTGCTCCGCTGAAAACGCATTCCCCGCCAACCCCCCCCCTAAAACCTTAGGCACGCCGGAATTTGGAAACCGACCGCAAGATGCCGAAGCAATGGGGCATCGCATAGAGAACGCGGGGGTCGAGGGTGGCGCGAAACCCGCCCCCGCCTCGGCCAAATTGGGAATCCGGAGGAGCAACACCGCGCCACCAGCATTGCGCCGCCATCGGAACTATTGAAATCGAAACCCCACCATCCCCTTTAATAAAAAAAACACCACCAACCGTTGCCCGCCGGCGCTTAGGAGGGAAAATCCCCAAATCGCAAGGCGGGGCCCGGGGTGGGGTGGGGCGGGCGGTTTCGCCTGCACCACGGGGGGGGGGGGGGGGNACCGCGAGTCTGAATGATCCATCCGTGGGAGAAGAAAAAGCAATTCTCAGCGCAGATTGATCCACTGGATACGGCCAGAGATCGGAAAAAAAAAACCAACAGGTTGAGGCTAGTCGTGCGCCACAACAGATTGAGTGCCCCCCCCCCCGGGGGGGGGGGGGGGGGGGGGGGGGGGGGGGGGGGGGCCCCCCCCCCCCCGGGGGGGGGGGGGGGGCGGAAAGGGCCGGGGCACCCCAAATGGAAACGCAACGGCCGCCAATGCCTTTGGAAAACCCCACCCGACCCCCCCCCCCAAGCATTCACCATAGCGAGCGCGTTCTCTTTGGGCGGGGGGCAAATTTTCCGCACCAGCCCCCCCCCCAGCACCCCAACCCCCGACATGCCAAAATCACGATGGAAGGAGCAACAGATCTTTTTCACTGACAAACTGCCTTTCAATTTGGAAACGGCCGCCCCGGCCCTTGTCAAGGACCAGGCGCCGGCGCCGCAACCGCCAACTGCAAAAAAAAAATGCCTTGGAAACCGACCCGTCATGAGAGGAAACGCCACGGCCTCGCAGCGCGCCGTGGATAAACGCCACGTCCAACAAAATCTGCGGCTGCGTGGATAAAAACATAGACTCGGGGAAACCCTCTTTCGCGCCCAGGGCGGGTTAAATAAAGCGCGCCCCCCCATCGCGCAGCCCGAGGCAACGGCGGCGGGAACGCGGGGCGAAGCCACCGAGGCGGGCCGCGCCTGGCAAGAAACGCTTCCCCCAGGTGGCGAAAGATGCTGACTCCTGGAGGGCGGCCCGCAAACCCCCAAACGGCAGGGCGGCGGGCGGCGCGCGGGGGGGGGGGGGGGGCGGCGGCCAAAAGAACTAAAATGAGGCAACGCGCCATGCGCGGGGCAGCTGGCGCGACGCGCCTAGTAGACTGGCTGATTTATTGCATTTTTCTCCTGCCCCGCATGCTCTGCATATTGGCGGCGCGGGGGCGGGGAATCGCCCCGGGCCAAAACCCCCGCCCGGCGACAGCTCGAAACAAAACGCCCGGGCCGGGTGCTCTTGCGGCCAAAGCTGCGGGCTGGCGGGGGTCCTTTTGGCGGGCGGGGCAGGCGAAAGCCACCCCCCGCGCAAGCGAATAAAAACCGCGCCGCCGGAACGGTCGCCCGAAGCCCCGCCGGCAGGGCGGGTAGATTTCCCCACGCCCAAGAGATTCACCTCCAAGTTTGTGGAACCCATTGTTTTTGATGGCGCCGCGCCACCCCCCCCCCCCGCCAGCATGCGCGCAATATTAACCGCCCGGCCCGCCCGCGGGCCGGGGGGCGGGGGCGGCGCGCGCTTTTCCCGCCTCGACCGCCGCAAGCCCCGCCCCCACAGAACTGTGATCCGCCCCAAAATCGGCTCAAACATGGGGTTCGGGGAATCCTCCCCCCCCCAACTTCAACAGCCAAAGGGTATTCCTGGATGCGCGGCGGCCGTTCCCACCCCCCGGCTTTGCCAGGGTTCCAGCGCCCCTCCCGCGCCGGGGGGATGCGCCTGGGGAAATTGTTTTCAGCAGGCTGGTTGTTCCGTTCCGGCCCGCGTTGTTCGCCAGGGCTGCGGGGGGGGGGGAAATCATTTTGTGGCACTCGAATTTTCAATCGGGTGGCTAATTTTTCTGTTTTGCGCTTGAGGGGGGGGGGGGGCGGCGATCGCGGCTTTTTTGTTAGGGTCGCGGTGAGGTTTGGGCTGCTCCGGGTTGCGATCTTTTTGTTGCAGCGGTGCCTTTTGTCCCCCCCAAAAAAAAGGTGCGGGGGGGGGGGTTTGCTGCCGCTCCGCTTTTCGACGCGAGTGTTAAACGCGGTTGGGCTTTGTGTGGGGTTGGCCGCGTTTGCTACCTCTTCGTGCCCAACCCGTTTCTGGAAGAGGAATCAAAAAACGCGTTGCGCTTGTTGAACGGCGCATCTGATGGTTGGGAACAGCCCCCCTTGTGGTGCCGGCATGCTGTCCGTCTCAAAATAACAATCTAAATTCAGGATTGGCTCTCTCGGAAAAAGCGTTCGCTTCGTTTGGAAGCACTAATAAAAATGCAATGGACTTTTTTGCGATTGTGCCTTTTCGTTCTCCAGTTTTCACTCACAGCAAAGGATGTCACAATCAACGCTAGACCTAGAAATTGTGAAGGGAAGAAATTTCCCCCAAACTGATGATGACCCGGATCCATGCACGACACAAGTTCGTGTGATGATCCTAAGTGGAAGTTCTTCAGTGCCTATCACACCGGAGCAGTGCTCGTCAATTCAGGAAAAGTCAAACATGCCGTACTACAAAGATAACCTATCATTCGAGATTGCCGATGAAGAGAGCGTTCTTGTTGTGTTTCATGTTGTTGAACTGTCACGAAAAAGCGAGCCGTTTGTGATGTTTTTTGGAGAACTGAGCCTCCCTGTTGCCTCATCAACAAAACTGAAGAAGGAAGCAGTAATAATCCTGACACCAACTGACCCAGCTACGAGCCCGGAGCAAGCCACTCAAGAGCGGGATGAATTGAGCAAGGATGCGGAGCATACTCCGACGATAACCGTTAAAGTGCATCTCCGCAAATTGAAGGGCTCGGGAGAAGATCTGGATCCGTACGCAGATGTCCAAATTGATGATAAGTTAACACTCACCGGAGATCGAGCTCTTGTTCCTGCAGGATCACTGTTCATTTGGTTCAAGCTGACTAGCGACAAGAAATGGGCGGAGTCTTTTCGCAGTGCACTGGCAGCCGCTTGGCGAAGCCGACCTCCATTAGAGGGATCGGCAGAGGTAAAAACGGCAAAAGCAAAGAAAGGTAGCCTCAAGGGCGACATCAAGACGACCGAAACGAAGTCAGTTGGTGATATCGTTCAAAAGATGTGGTGCTGCCATAGAACTCATCAAGTAATTACACGTTTACTTATTTCTGCAGAGAAATTCTGCCATGGTGATGTGGAAATGTCTCTTCTTCCAGATGACGAAGTGTCCTTTCGTACGAATAGGAAGGAGCGCACTTCGTTCATCGTATCATCGTGTCAGGAATCATTGAATAAGACTGGCGCATCCAGTGTTCGGGATTGGATGAAACGACTCTGGGTTCTATTTGTTGTTGGAATTGACAATGATCCAGCTGGTTCCAAAATGCTCAGCTACGAAATCCGAAAAAAAGTGCATGACGGTACGTTTGATGACGAAGATGCTGTTATTTTACAATCCAGTCTGTTGTTTTTTCTGATTCCGAGCTTGCCTTTTGACAAGGCTCAGCTGATTTGCGAAGATGATTACAGGAACTATCCTCTTATACCAATTGAGGAAGAGGCGAATTTTGATGGCTCTGACACAAAAGCAACGTCAGCGCAACGCCAGTTCACGTTTGTGCTCATGTCCTTTTTGGGCTCTCTAATGGACTCAATGACGGACGCTGAGCTGCTCCGAATTGCCAAGACTTTTAAGCCAGCTGTCTGGGATGCTCAACAACGAATTCTTAAGGGAGGGAAGAATGGCGTGAAATCACGTATATCACCCGCAGACCCTTCAGGAGTTCGTCTTGGTGACGGAATCAACATTGCTCATTTGGATAAACTGGGAAATCGAAAGAAGTCGGTCAAGTATAGCTGATTGCTGTTCCATTGTACCCAGTTCCCAAAGGCATGTAAATGTAGAGCCTCTGCTATAAACTCCTATGAGATCATTCATTCATTTCGTGAATCAACAACGTCCTTTCTTATGTATCGTGTACTAAATTTCAAGAGTTGGTTCTCCCATTCTATATTTGCGCGACTATTTGCAGTTCTGATACTGGTGATCTTTCTGACGGGTTTCTTTTCCTTGTTCTTCTCTACTGATAGGCACTAATGAAGACTCACCTGGCTCTTGCCATGGTTGCAATACTGCTTCCCATGGTTTTGTGTGATACAGTACACGTTGGGGATGTTACGTGCTCAGGGATGATTTCAGTAGATAGCCAGTTTTTTCTAGATCCGATTTGGTCTCTTAGTCCTCTAATTGAACGTGCAAAGGAGGCTAGTGACGGAACTTTGACATTCTCAAAGACGAGTATTCCACATTCAGTGGGCAGTATTATCAAAACACACAGCGGACTCAACCCTTCGAACACGTTGATTTTTAGGCTTAGCGGTAGCAGCGATGGGTGTTCCTTTGGGTTGGACCCTCTAAAAGCATCGATGGATGGCACAGTTGCTTCAACTATTCAGATAGTGCTTCTGGATGTATCTTCATCCGACAGCGGTATTTGTAGCTACCCCACGTCAGTGGGTGTCTCAACAGTTGAAAAGCAGCAGACAGCAAAACTGAGTGTTCTCTCACACAGTGATTTCCTCTTTTCTCCCTCAGTTACAATTGGGATTGAAAATTCACAACTGCCCCTCGCAGTCACTGTTGAACCCTTTTGCAGCGTGCAGATATTGATTCTCACTGATCGCCACGGTGGAATCAATTATTGGTACGTGTGGATCCCCACTGCTGCCTACTCAACATTGGTGGTGCTAGCTTTCTTCCCAATCTTTTTTATGCGCGCATCCACTCCCAATTTCGTTGTTGCCGTGCTTCTCGGCTTGGTGTTTATTGGATATCTGGGCTCTTTCGCGGCGTTAGGGATTGAGATTATTATGTGGCAGGGATCCATTGGGAGATTGTTCCCATTTCCACCAGCAGTGACTCTGTACTGTTGTCTTGTTGTTTTCTTTGGTATCCTGTTCATCCCATTGATAATTTGGCGCTCCAGCAGAAAAGATTCTCGCGTTCTGCTCATAGGCAGTATACGGCTGCTGACATATGGAGGTTGCTGTGCCATGTGCATTTCATACTGGGTGGGCGGATTCTGTATTCTCGGAATCATCTCAATCGCCCAATACTGCATCACGAATCTCCTATTAGTTGGCAGCTTGGCGTACTTGAGTATTTGCTTGTGTAAAGTTGGTGGTGATAGAGTAAAGGAAAGACTGTTCAACAGTTTCGTTTTTTTCTGGTTTGCTCCTTTCACTCCTTTCGCTCCATGCGCTACGATGTACTTTGATTTGCGTGCCCTCGGTACACCGGATGCACATAGCGATAGTGATTACAACAGATTGCGAGATGTCATTTTCATTCACAATATTAGAATATCGGTTTTTCTTCTTTTCCTGCAGGACATATGTGGGGTATGTCTTCTCGTTGTTGCGTCATGCTATCACGTCCCTTTTGTTATTTTATTGTGCCCATGCTTCGTGTTGACCGCCCTCCATGCTGTGTACGTCATCGAGCAGTACCCACGTGAATGGAGAAGATGGAAACGTCGTGGAATTGCTCCTGTTTCTTGGATAGATAAGTTCCTGTTCAGGTCGGCAATGAACTTTGTTCTGATGGATGGAAGCAGATACGGGAGCGAGGCGAGAAGATCACTGCAGCCCGAGTCAAGAGCAATTCGAAAATCGCATCAGAGTGTTCCCGCGGATTTTGATGGTAGCGAATTCCAACTCAGGCACAGATTTCAGCCCTCTGACACTGAGTCCAATAACTGCACTGATGGAAGACATCGGGAACAAACCATTGCCACATTTGCGTTTCACCCCCAATCCGATGGCTCTGGCACCATGAATCTTAATGGACACTCCTCCCAACAACCGTCAGATATTGAATCAAGCAATGATGAAGCTTATTGGCCCAATTGTGTAACGAAGTAGGTGATACGCATCATGCTTGGAACATTCTCTTCAACTGTTGCATGTGTGCAAGAAACGATGGTGTACAGTACTCAATTAACTTTTGGAGCAAACACTACACATACTGCTTGTCCAATGGTAGTTTTAACCATAACTGTCTTAAAAGCACCCAAACTTTCGTCTCTTTTTCTGTGTGAAGTATTCAATTATGTGGAAAAATCTTGTCGGAACACTTCAACATGGTATTGATGAAGCTGCAGATTTCTTACAGGATGGCGATAGCGAATCTCTAGATGGCAGCACGTCCACAGATCAGGTCGATGCTAACCCTGTGGATCCAATGGAAAAGGATGCGCCAGTGGATACATTGGATGACCCCCATGATAGTCATGATGAGAAGAGCAAGGTTACTCGTGCGGATGATGCGAGTCAGCGCAGTCCAGAGCGGGACCTTCCCAGCAATTCGCAACCTGAGATTCTCGAACCCCTTCGGGTAGAGAATGAATGCAGCAAAGACTCATTGCTGCGTAGTGACGGCTCAGAACCTGGCCCTATGATGCAGTTGTCAGTCACTTCCGCGCCAGATACAAAAAAGAGAGGATCTACTCCAACCTTTGAGGGTTGCAACGAGGACAAAGAAGGTCTATCTCAATTGTTGAGGTTCCAACAGCAACTTGCTGAGGAAATGAATAACAACAGTAGGCTTCTTGTTACAAACAAAGCTTTGGAGGATCAACTGAAGTCTATCGCGTCGGAGCGTGATAACCTCACCAAGCAACTGTGCCAGATGAAATCAGAAGGCGATGTTACGGTTCTGATTGAGAAACTGGGCAGAGAAAAGCTTCGCAGCAAGCAGTTTGCACAGGAGCGCAACGAGCTGGGAGATGAAGTTGCTACACTTCAGCAGAAGATTGAGCAGCTGATGAGCAGCGGGGATTCGAGTAAGTTCGAGCAAGAAGAGTTGCGCCAGTCTCGAGATGCGGCTGTTCGACGGATTGACTTATTGGAGAAGCAGCTACAGACTCATGAAAATATAAATTCCTCTCTTGAGGAGAAGGTTTGCGCTGCGACCCAAGAAAAGGCGGAAGTTCTTCGAGAGTTAAAGGAGCTCCAGAGCACTTGCAGTGACAAAATTCTGGAGGTGAAAACCAGCAGCAATGATTCGCTGGAATATTATCAACGGGAAGTTGATCGTCTATCTACCGCTCTGAAGCGTTCCACTGCTGATTTTGAGCGAAGGACTATCGAGATGGAGCGGCATTTATCATTGGCTAACACCCGAGCACATGACGCTGAACTACGCCTCAGCGACTTGGAGCTTGGATCGGTGCAATCACTTCAGGACCTGAGAAAAGAGTTGGATGACTCCCAAAACCACATTTCGACACTGTCACTGGATTTGAACTCCTGTCGCACGGAGGCCCTGGATTTGCGCAGCCAGATGAAATCATTAGTTGAAGACCATCATATTGAGATACAGAAATTGTCTAGGACTATTGCAACTCAGTCAGCTACTATTGAGGCACTTGCGGAGGAGAAGGAGCGCCATGAACGTCAGCGTTCCGATCTCCAATCGCAGCTGGAGTCAGCCTTAACCGAACGGGATATGTACCACAAACAGGTCATGCAGCTACGGTCATCCTCTGCGATGAGTCCACCTACAGTTGATTCTCCGTTCAATGCGCTTAGCGGTCCTGTTGCCTCGTCTCTCAGCGATGTTGTTGCTCCTCCCCTTGAGGAGGCTCATTCTGCGGCTAGGATCAGCCGCCCGGCATTTGTTATGCCAGCACCTCACTTTGCTGCTGATCGAATCGGTGGGTCTCTTTCGCACGCGGACAAGTCTAGGTCTCGTCTTGAGAAGGAGTTGCTAAAACAGTCGATGGAAATTGATCGGTTGAAGCAAAAGGAACAGACCCACACACTACTCCAGACGTCCATGAAGGACTTGACGTATCGGTATGAGTTGCTTCTTCAGATGTATGGAAAGCTGGTTGAAGAATCAAGCGTACACAAGAAGCATGAAGCTGCTGCGATAGCTGCTCCGAGTCCAAACCTCACTGAGGTAAAGTCCATCGTCCCGGTTGATGACGTGCCACCCAACCCATCAGGGCCGAATCCGATGGGTCAGGAGGTGCCTGCTGTTTGAAGGCCATTGGTGTTCGCAACGTGCGCAGCCACGTATGTAGTTATTGTCAACGAGTACCATAGTACGATAAGGGACATGCCTCAACAACTGTTTCTCTTCTCCTGTTGAATTGATCTCAGATGAATAGTGTAGTCAGTAGCTATGACCGCCGCCACACATTCCGTTCAGCCAATGACGGCTCTTCACTATGCGGAGGCAGTAAAGCTGCAACTCTCCCCCGTGGAGCAGGAAAGTCATCTGTCGGACCAGCTCGTTCTGATTCGTCATGGTGAGAGGCAGGATCATGTGGATCGCTCGTGGAAAGGAAACCACTTTCTTCCAGTCAATGATCCCCCACTCTCTGCCGATGGACGCAAGCAAGCGTTTGAAACCGCTCTGCAGTACTACACCCTGCAGCATGATCGAGTGGTGGAACGCCGCCTCAAAGGATCCTTCTCATACATTGTGGTTTCTCCGTTTCACCGCTGTATTGAGACGGCCCTCATTATTAGCATTGTTGCTTTTCAGGGGTCCATCGCTGTATATGTTGACCCACAGTTGGCGGATTGGCATCAGCATCGTGTGTTCCGTGCAGCGCCAACTCTTGGTGGCTACTTTGTTTCTACGACATCCACGGAGGACACACTCTCATTCGTTCCCCAGGCGGAGTCCATCAAGGCGTCACTCTTACCATTCCTTCAAAGTCAAGCTGATGAGGATCTCAGAAATTATCATATAAACTCAAACACAGCGAAGCGCTGGGTAAACATCGCAACTTCGTGGCTCCAGAGTGGGGGTGCACTACCAGTTTGGACCCATGCCATTCGTTCAGGCCTCGTTCGCGAGGCTATGCTAACTCATCACACCTCTTGTTCAGTTGCTGGGCGTGCTGGAAAACACTCCAAGCATCTTCCAAATGGAAGCACCTCCTCTTTGCCAGAGGAGACACGAATAAGTTCAACGGAGGAGGAGGCTCCTCTTCAGACTGTGTGCCATCGCTGTGGCATTGAGTTTCCAGAGAACAAATCTGCCCTCCTCAAGCGTAGCCAGGATCTTGTGGAGACGTTTTTCCGCTGCACCGAGGACACCGCTGCGGCGGTTCCCGACCTGGTACGAAAGTCTATAAACTCCGAACGGAAGGATCGCTTGCCACGGTTCTTCCAGTTGACCTACCCCAAGGGCATGGACGGCGCCGCACTTCTTCCTCCCATGCACGTTATGATGATCACACATGCTGACGTCATCGCTTCTGTGCTGGAGACGTGCTGCCCAAAGCACCATCATCCAAATGCTGGTTCGGTGCCGTACTGTAGTGTCACCATCCTTCAACGCCAAAATAACTACTACAGAATCCTACCTCCCGAAGCGCGCCAGCCTCTCGATATGAGACGGCCAGCTTCTAGCAAGGGAGGGCGATCCCCACAGACATCAACCGCCAACAAGCACAACAAACACACACAGGATCCCACGCAGGGACTGTCGAACCTACCCAACTCTGTGGACTGGGCGGTGAAAACTGTGGGATCGATGGAGCTGCTCACAACGTGTATTGTGATGCGGTTTAGCTAAATCCTGGGGTTGTCTTCATGCGTAGTGCCCACGTCGGGACAATCCCTCTTCCCCGTCATCTATCTGCATGGGAGCTGTGCGCGTCTGCTATTTTGTTGCTCACCAGGTTGTGAGGACAACCTACCCTTCTTTTGGTCTCATGCGGGAGACAGACCAATGGGTTTGAAAAGAACAACAACGTGCTTCGAAAGCGCATTAGCTGTCATTCTCTCTTTTAGTATTATACTTCTTTTGCATTCCCCATCACTTCTAGTCACAACAAGTTCGTGTAGGTAGGCTCCCTCTTTCGCCACTTGGGTGCAGCCTCCTTTTTTTTTTTCTGGTTTAGTAGTTTGGATTGCGATTTTTTTTCTCTTGGCTGCTCGCTGGCGGCTCAACTGGGTACTTGTTGGACGAACCGCCCAAAAGCTAAACTATGGCACCACGACGAGATCTCTGCGCGGAATGCAAGTCCTTCGATGAAGGCAGGAAGGATGAGGCAGAGGGTAATTGGTACTGCAACTCGTGCTGGCAGAAGTGGGAGGCAAACACCTCTTCAAAGCCCAAAACTGAACAGCCCCGGCCGAAACGTAGGGAAGCGGCGGCAAAACCCGTAACCGCTGACATGCCTGCTGGTGCACATATGAAGCGTGCGCCAGATGTCCAGGCACCGAATGAGGGTAGCTTCTACCGCGCCGATCAAGGAACGCAACGCCGCCATGGGAAAAAGTTCAACGGCCAAGTTGCTGCTGAGGGAGTGGAGGCTGCGATTGGGCGTCTTGAGTCCTACGTGAGAAGCTGCCGTAGTGCACCCAAGAGAGGTGGCGCGCACACAACCTTGGTGGAGGAGCTCTTGTCTGGCTCTGCACCAGAGAGCAGCTGCGTGACCTCCACGTTGAAGCCGCTCAGGCCGGTGGCGGTGTTGGCACACTCTGGGGAACCCTTATCACCGCGAGGTGATCGTGCCGGAGGGGTCGGCCGCTCCGCCTATCAAGAGTCCCGGCACGTTTCGTTGGATATGCTGCTATCCAGTGTGGATGACATCGTTTCCCAAGTCTATGTTCACTTTGACGAGGATATGACCAAGGTTCTCCTCAACGCCCTGGATCGGGTGACGGCCTGTGAAACGGTGGACAGCAAAGACCGCATGAAGGTGAAGGTGATTGATGAGCTGCTCGAGGTGATGGGCGATGCACACTATGACCTCCTTCAGTGTGTCATGCACAAACCACGCGATGTGTTCCTCAGATTGCTAGAGGAGTTCTGCACCTTGGAGGATGGCGAGGAAAAAACCCCGGGGTCTACTGTTGGACCTGGGGGGCTTGGGGTTCGCTTCACCCAACAGAAGGGGTCCCGCACCGAGACGGTAGCACATGCCAAGAACGGAGCGCTGGAGAACGTGCGCTGGCTTGCGCACATGAACCGGCGCTACCGTGCTCTTATGCAGGAATCAGAACTGGACCAAATGTTCAAGAAGGACTTCAGCGTTACGGGCTCAACGATGCCTTCTGGGGCAACCATCATCAAGAATGCGGATCACGTGCGCATCAACATTTCTCCACCAAAGCAGACAATTCTTCCCCAGGATCAGCGAATCTGCGTGGCTACCTCACTCCCGGAGTGGACCCATCCCGCCTTCTTATCCATCACACACTTGAATACCATTCAAACCAACATCTTCCGCACCGCCTTTCACACCTCTCAAAACATGCTCGTGTGTGCCCCCACAGGTGCAGGCAAGACCGTCTGTGCCCTTCTCGTCATGCTGCGATGCATTAGCGAGCACTTTGAAAACGGGGTGTTGGATCGCAATTTTAAAATAATCTTCGTCGCCCCGATGAAGGCGCTCGCACAGGAGATGGTGGACAACTTCTCACGTCGTTTGGCACCCTTCATGATGAAGGTGCGGGAGCTCACCGGTGACATGCAACTCACCAAGAAAGAAATTGCTGAAACCCAGGTCATTGTGACCACTCCAGAGAAGTGGGATGTGATCACCCGAAAGCAAAGCAACGAAGACCTTACGGGGATGGTCCGTCTGCTCATTATGGATGAGATCCATCTGCTCAATGAGGATCGAGGACCTGTGCTCGAGGCAATTGTGGCCCGCATGCTGCGCCTGGGTGAGGCGGATGCCGAACGACGGATTCGCTTGGTTGGGCTCTCAGCAACACTCCCCAACTACAAGGACGTGGCAAACTTTCTGCAAGCAGACTTGAAGGAAGGGCTGAAGGTGTTCGGTCCGGAGTACCGACCTGTGCCCTTGGAGCAGACGTTTATTGGCCTGCAGGACTTGACAAGAACGAAGGAACGCTCACTGGATCAGTTGGCGTACAAGGAGGTCGTGAAGAATGTTCGTGCTGGTCACCAGGTGATGGTCTTTGTGCACTCCCGCAAGCAGACTGTGAATCTATGCAAGTACTTTGTTGAGGAATCTACCAGACGTGGTGAGGAGTCCATCTTCCTTCCAGCCGAGACGGTTCCCAGTCATATTGCAAAGAAGGGTAGCTCGCTCCAAGGAAAGGATCTTAAGGGTCTGTTCGAACGCGGTTTTGGCGCTCACAATGCCGGACTCGTGCGATATGATCGAACGGCAACCGAAGATTTATTCCGTGATGGCTACATCAAGGTACTCTGCTGCACAAGCACACTGGCGTGGGGTGTCAATCTTCCAGCTCACACCGTTGTGATCCGCGGAACACAGATGTATGATCCCAAGCGTGGTGGTCTCGTTTCAATTTCCGTGTTGGATGTGATGCAAATTTTTGGTCGTGCTGGACGCCCGCAATTTGACACGAGTGGCCACGGAATCATCATCTCCGATGAGAAGGAGGTGAGCCACTTCCTGCGACTCATTGCGAGCGCACTACCCATTGAAAGCCAGCTGCAGAAGAAGCTGTGCGACCATCTCAACGCAGAGGTGAGTGCAGGTACCATCTCATCGGTGTCAGAGGCGTGCTCCTGGTTGGAGTACACCTACCTATGGCAGCGTATACGCGTCAATCCACTCATTTACGGTCTGAAGATCAACAATGTTCGAAAGGACCCAGAGCTACGCAGCGTTCGTTATGAAATGATCAGTTCTGCCTTCACGGAGCTGGCCATTGCTGGCATGGTGCGCTACAACACCGAGACAAACTCTGTGGAGGCCACGGATTTGGGACGACTTGCCAGTCACTACTATCTCAGCCACGAAACCATCAGCATCTTCAATGAAAAGATGCAGCGACCGGATGGGACTTGGCTGGATGTCCTCGACATTGGCTCAGCCATGAACATTGGTGCATGTGCCAGTGAGTTCTCGCAACTCTCCGTTCGCCAGGAGGAGCTGGATGAACTTCAAAAGCTCCATCTACGATTGCCAAAACTTGTTCGAGAGTACCGAGTGGCCGGTGAGAGTTCTGATGAGACAAGCGTGCAATGGAAGGTCACAACCCTGCTCAAAGCCTACATTAGCCGACTGGCTGTGGAGGAGCATTCACTCGCAGCAGACACCAACTACATTATTCAAAACATGCCACGTATCGCACGTGCATTGTTTGAGATTGAGTTGGAACGCGCACACCCCATCACGACGTACACCTACCTCAACCTGTGCAAGTGTATTGAGCACCGCTGCTGGGACTTTGAGCACCCACTGATGCAGTTTTCATCATGGAGCCGCCGAGTGAACTTGACGGATGCGGTCTGGAGCAATCTAGCCAGGCTTAATCCAAGCATGTCCCTTCTCCAGGAGCTGAGTGCACGGGAGATTGGCGATATGGTGCGCAATCAGCGTTCTGGACGGGATATTGCTGCCCTTGTGGCCAACTTTCCAACCTTCTCTCTTGACATTGACGTGCAACCCATCACCCGCTCCATCCTTCGAGTGAAGGTGACCATTCAACCCAGCTTTCAGTGGAACCGTGATATTTCTGGCAACTCGGAGTTAATGTGGTTGGTAGTGGAGGACCAGGATAACCACTTCATCTTTCATCATGAATCGGTCACCATCACCCGCAAGGAGGTGGAGATGGGCACACCACACGTGGTCAATCTGGCCGTTCCATTGATTCCACAGTATGACATATACTCGGTACGACTCTACAGCGACCGTTGGATGGGCTGCAAGGAGGACTTCACCTTTTCCATTGGCCATCTGCACCTCCCTGATGATGCACAGATGGTAACGAAGCTCCTCCCACTTCCCCCGCTGCGCATCAACGTTCTCCCAGAGAAGTACCACGTCCTCTTTCCTCACTATCAGCAACTGAACCCAGTCCAGACGCAGGTCTTCCATGCCATGTTCCATACCGATCAAAACGTCTTTCTTGGTGCGCCAACCGGAAGTGGTAAGACCATCGCCGCAGAGTTGGCCATCCTCCGCGTGTTTGAGCAGTCACCGGGTGGGAAGGTGGTCTACATTGCCCCGCTCAAGGCACTCGTGAAGGAGCGTCTGCGGGATTGGGTCGCCCGCATGAAGCACCTCCAGAGGAGTGTGGTGGAGCTCTCGGGTGACGCCACCCCTGACATCTCTGCCTTGGCCAAGGCAGACATTCTTTGCACAACCCCAGAGAAGTGGGATGGTATCTCGAGAAACTGGCAGGTACGTAGCTATGTAACCTCTGTCAAGTTGGTTGTCTTTGATGAGATTCATATGCTGGGAACTGATCGTGGCCCCATCTTGGAAGTGATTGTCAGTCGAATGCGCTATATTGGCTGGAAGCTCAACGCCCCTATTCGGTTGGTTGGACTCTCCACAGCTGTCTCAAACCCTGCGGACCTGAGCTCGTGGCTTGGGGTGGAGAAGAAGTGGGCCATCTTCAATTTTGACCCCTCCGTTCGGCCGGTCCCCATGTCGGTGCACATTGCGGGCTACCACGGCAAGAACTACTGCCCACGCATGGCAACGATGAACAAACCCACGTACAACGCCATTTGTGAGAAGAGCCCCACCCAACCGGTTATTGTCTTTGTGAGCTCACGTCGTCAGACACGTCTCACTGCCATGGCACTCATTGGCTTTCTGCTGGTCGAGGGCCACACGGCAAAGTGGGTGCACATGGATGTGGAGGAGATTGAGCGACTCACCGAAAAGCTCGATGATCCCTACGTGAAGCACTGCCTACAGTTTGGCGTGGGCATTCACCACGCTGGTCTGCTGGAGGGCGATCGGGCTGTGGTGGAGGAGTCGTTCCTGTCTGGAAAGATTCAAGTTCTGGTGGCAACCTCCACCTTGGCATGGGGCGTGAACTTCCCTGCACACATGGTGGTGGTGAAGGGCACGGAGTACTTCGATGCCAAGGTGGGTGGCTATGTGGACTTCCCCATCACCGATGTGCTGCAAATGATTGGACGTGCTGGACGACCGCAGTTTGACACGGAAGGCGTCGCTCAGGTTCTATGCCATGAGCCCAAGAAGGGCTTCTACCGTAAGTTCCTGTACGACCCCTTTCCTGTGGAGAGTGCCCTCCACAAGCAGCTCCACGTGCACATCAACGCTGAAATCGTCTCGGGCACGATCGCAACCCGGCAGGATGCGGTGAACTACCTCACCTGGACCTACTTGTTCCGTCGAATTGCAAGAAACCCGTCTTTCTATGGACTTGAAGATGGATCGGCCAAGGCCATCACTGTCTTCCTCTCGACTTTAGTCAAGAATATTCTGACGGAGTTGGAGCGATGCGGTTGCGTTGAACCGGCAGATGCCGCAGATGGTGAGAGCGACCCCGATCCCAATGCGCTTCAGTACACCGTGCTGGGAAAAATCTGCTCCTACTACTACATTTCCCACCACACCGTGGACCTCTTCAATCGCCAGCTGCAGCCGGACTTGACCTATGCCGAGCTCCTGCGACTGCTCTGCGATGCGGAGGAGTTCAAGGAGCTCCCTGTGCGACACAACGAAGACAAGCTCAACCTGGACCTCGCCCGCCTTGTGCCACTTGGCATCCGCGCGAGTGAGGCCGAGAGCCCACACGTGAAAGCCTTTCTTCTCTTCCAGGCTCACTTTGAGCGCTGCCGCCTTCCGATCACGGACTACGTGACGGACCAGAAGTCTGCCATGGACAATGCCGTTCGTGTGCTTCAGGCAATGGTGGACATTGCCGCCAACAACGGACATCTTCACGCAGCATTGCGCTGTATGACCCTCATGCAGTGCCTCGTGCAAGGTGTGTGGTGGAACAGCTCGTCCTTGATGCAGATTCCGCACATGTCGCGGGATCTCATCACAGCATTCGAGACCAAGCTTGGCATCCGCCACGCGGCGGAGCTGGCTAACGCCCCTCTCGCCACGCTCCGCGCTGTGGAGGATGTGCTTGCTGGGTCGTTGGATCGCTCCAAGGTATGTGCGGCTATGGAGGGAGTGCGTGGCCTACCACTGATCCAGGTGGACTGCCTAATTCACGACCAGCAAGTGGATGATGAGGGTGACGTGAGCTACCAAATGGAGGTCCGATTGGAGCGTCTTTCCTATGCATCGAAGCACGTTGTGGCTCCACTCTTCTCCAAGGCCAAGGATGAACAGTACTGGATTGCTGTGGGGCATGAGCCCACAGGAGAGCTGGTGGCTCTGAAGAGAATCAACCGTCTCCACCGGTACACCACCACAACCCTGCGCATTGACTGGGATGATGATTGGATTGACCCTACTGCCTCAGAACGAACGGTGGCACTATGCCTGTACGTCATCTGCGACTCCTTCATTGGATTGGATCAGCAGTACGAGGTGGCTCTGCCCACGCCGTCGCGGTCGCTGGCGTAGGTGGCGTGAGGAGACAAACTCCCCCGCAACCACTCCACTCTTCCACAGATAACTGGCCCATTGAGTGAGTGGAAACAAAAAAAAACTGTCATGACCATCATGTGCTTGTGGCCGACTACTCAGATGCCTGCCACGTATTCCTTCATGCTTGCTTGTCTTTTTCATCTTACGATTCTTCTCCACGAAAAGTGTGGTGGCCCTTCGTGACACAGCGGAAACAAGGGCACACACAACTATATGAAGGCGAGCGGCGTTCTCTTGGGCCGTCGGGGAATCCACCTCACCGGCCGCTGCGTGTTTCGAACGTCTAATTGCGCCCCCTTCGTCGAACTGACTTCTCCATCAACCTCAACGACATTGGCTAAGTCTGGGCGCACACCTCCGTCTAGTCTTCGTGGCAATTCGTACTTCACGAGCCGATTTGCTGGCCAGTCGTCCAGCGACAGTTCGGCATCGCGGAACGTCGTTTTTCATGGAGGAGATCTCGTCATCACCCAAGAGTCATCGGTTGCGGCGGAAAATCTGCGCCATCAACGCATCGTTGACGTCACGGGCCTCCAGACGAGCTACGTGAACGCATCAGAGCGCAGCAGACAGGCCATGGCCACGGTGGATGAGGTGATTCAATCGATGCATCTCCACGACGGTGGGGAGATTCCCCAGCTCGAGCGTGGTTCCGCCCCACTAGGACGGCTCTTAGTGCAGTGCGTCGTTTCCTCCAGCAGCTCACCCATTGCTGTTGCACGGCTTCACTCCGCTCTCTGTCCTGTGGAGAATGCTGGGCTGAAGCTGCTTGGGACCAATGACTTGAGCTTCACCTCGGAGGGTCAGGCCCTGCAGTGGGCACGAATCATGGCGGAGCGGTGTAGTCATGCATTGCGTTCCGCATCGTCCATGAGAGGGGTGACGCTGATGCCTGTCGTGCGAGACCATCGCATCGTGGCGCTTCGCTTTGTCTAGCGCTCCTCCAATGCTGTGGAGGATCTCTGTTTCCCACGTTTCTGCTCCTCTCTTTACTCTCTGGTCTCGTATACATGGATGGGCACCTACCTTCCGAGTACTCCGGGATGTGCATGCCACTGATTCTTCACTGCCCGCTTCTTTTTTCTTCTTGTGTGTGTGAGAGAGTAGAGTGGACTCATTGATATCGATCTCCAACATGCCAAGTGCGCCAAAGACGAACAAGTTCACCAACCGCCACGCTAATGAGGCCAGAGCTCGTGACGAGGAGCGGGCCACGGAGCAGCGGAGGGCGAAGGACGCCGCACGGGAGGACGCCATGTGGGCAGAGACGGACTCCAAGGTCCTGAAGAAGCAATCGAAGCAGCAAGGTGATGTGGAGCGCGTGGCGGAGAAGGAAGCCCGCGACCGTGCGAAGCGCGAGCAGCTTGAGGAGGAGGATCGCGAGATGAGCTCCAAGGCCCCCAAGAAGGTCACTCAGCGGCAGCTTCAGAAGGACCTGTCCAAGATGCTGGCAGACTACGACAAGGAGCAGCGCGCCATTCGTGGAACGGTTCATGGCTCAGTCGTGGAGTCCGCCACATCGACGGGCGAAGAGACAAACGAGCTACCCAGTGGAAACATCAACCGCGGCAGAGGGATGGAGCAGGAGCAGGCCAAAACCGTCAATGCCTCGGGCACGGCAGGTGACGTACTCACAGCGTTGCAGAAAGAGCATCTCGGGCGCTCGCCTGCGGCTGCAGCACCGCAATTCTCTGAAGACACACTCGATCCTCGCCACATTGGTCGCCGGGCCAAGGTACTGTATAAACAATTCTATGCGGAGCAGGAGCCCAGGGTAAAGGAGGAGCATCCAGGGATGCGTCGCACGCAGTACAACGACGTGATTTGGGAGATGTGGCAGAAGTCACCCAGCAATCCTTTTGTGCAACGCAACGAGATGCGCGACCGACTCCGGCTAGAGGATGAGCGTCGTTGGATGGAGGGGGATGATGATGAGGAGCCGCCCGTGGATGAATGAATACGGCGACTTCTACTTCTCCCCTTGCCATAGACTTTCATATCACACTTTTTCTAAGTTGCAGTGTATCTTTGCTCATCCACGCTACTTGCCACCTGTTGTGCCTTGCCTGTGATTTAATCTGACACATACATCGTCCAACACATTGCTATTCCTACTTCTTCTTTGTGTACACAAGGCTTCACTTTGTTTTTACTGCTAGTTTCACATCACGACACTTGACCCAACCTTTTTGGCTGTCCTCCCATCTTTCAAGGTGAGAAGTAGGTAGCCATCTTGGTTGCTACGTTTTTTTCTACCCCTGTTCTTTCACATAGACCACACACACACATACACTCCACGTATTTATAGAAGGACTGCCTCTCTGGACAGCCTAGATAGACCTCATTCACACGGCCCGTCATCATGAACAACTTCGACCCCTTTGAAGATCTACGCAACTTTGATGGACGACGCCCGCCTTTCGCCATGAGTGGCACCAGCAGTGCTGCGGGACGCACAGATCTCTTCAGCGACATTCCTCTCGTTCCTGGTGAAGGCAGACGCGGACGTCGCGGCGGCCCAACCCCCACGACCAACACACCGAGCCCACTCCCGACGCCAGTTGGAGGCGTGCCAAGTCTAGGTGATGTGCCGCGTGCGGGACGCCGAGCTGCTGCCGCCCCCGTTGCCGCAGCGGCCCCTACTCCATTTGCCTCCCCCGTCGCTGCCTCCGCCCCTGCACCAGCACCAGAAGAAGACGAGGACCCCTTCGCCTTCCTCGATCCAGATCACGGTCGCTCACGCGGTGGGGCTGCCGCAGCTGCTGCTGCGGAGGGACCCTCGCCGGGTGCTGCCACCGTCAATGTCGTGCCCCTCTCTGTGGAGATGGCCAAGCGAAGGGAGGAGGAGCTGCACCTCCGTGCGTCGTTGGCCGCCTTGGATATTCAGATTAACGACACCAACACCAAGATGGAGACAGCAGAGATTAAGTTAGAAGCGGAGCTCACGCAGTTGGATGCTGGCCTCATTGAGAAGACGGAGCGAGTGGGCATGGAGAAGTTTCGTCTGGAGGAAGCCGAGTCGGAGTATAAGGACCGCATCAACGTGGCGCTGGATGAGATTCGCTTGGCCACGGACAAGAAGTGCTCCCAGGCTGAAGAAGAGGCCCACAAACAACAGACGGCATCCTGCAACAAGCGTCTCAAGGAGCTTCAAGCTGAGCTGCATCGCGTTCAAGCCGCTACGGTGGAGCTGCGTGAGTACGCCAAGTTGGCCGCCGAGGAGCATCCCTACCAGAAGGAGGGAATCTTCGCGGCTCTTGCGATGGCAAAGGCAGATTTTGATGAGGACCATTCATCTGATGGGCTGGCCCAGGGTACGGATGTGGCGGAGTACTTGTCGGACTTTGCTGCTCGATACATCCGACGCTTGTGTGATGCCCATGTTGAACATGTGGATAAGAAACTCGTGGATGTTGTGCATCGTGAGACCATGGAGGTGGCGTCCGACGCACAGCAGGAGCGACGCAAGACGGCAGTCGTGGATGCCCAAGGTCGGAAGGAGACCTACGCGTTGCATGTCCAGGACACGTTGTCGGCTTATCGTGTCTTTCTGGACGAGCGCGGTGCTGCCAACCGTGCTAAGCTGGATGAGCTCTATGACCGGATGAAGGCCACATCTACCCAACTCCGTAGCGATGCACAGGCACACCTGGAGCATCTTCTTCTGGAGGTCACCGCGAAGCTCCAGCACACCACAGACCAATTTGAGAAGAGGTCTGCGGCAATTCAGCAAGACCACGACACCCACGTCCGTGCCGTTGTGGCAGGGGATGAGGAGATGGCAACGTTGAAGCGTCGTGAAGTGGAGAGCCGCTGTGCCACAACCGCAAAGGTACTTCGCCAGCTTCACCAGTCCCAGCTGTCATCCTTGCAGGAGGAGCTCGTCAAGATCCAAACCAACGGCAACCGTCACGCCAAAGAGGGCTTTGATGCACTGCTCAAAGATGCAGAACGCTCCAACGAATTGAGCATCGACGGACTGCGGAAACGTGTGTTGGAGCTTCGTGGTGTCATTGAGGGTTTTCACCGTGGCGAGGAATCTCGCGCTCAACGCGGCGTACGTCATTTTGAAGTGTTGGAGGCTGCCGATCAAACGGTACAATCCAAGGTGCTTCTGTCTTCGGTGCGTCAGCGCCAGGGAGAGATGCATGAGATACGCCAACGCACGCACACCTTGTGTGAGGAGCTCTTGCATGGGCTGACCTCCGAGGTGGACTCCTTGCGGGAGCGGCGAGCCATGCAGCAGATGCACCAAAGTCGGATTGACTTTGCGCGCACTGCGTGGGAGCGAGAACATCGCGCGGCACTGGCTGCTGGCCACCTCATTGATGGCCCAATTGTGGCGTCGTCAGACGTCACTGCAGCGCACATGCAACCAACAACCGTCTACGTTGATCCTGGCCTCTCCACCACGACGTCAGTTGTGGAGTCGTTGGTGGCGCAGCTGCAAAAATGCCAGGAGGCACACACGCGGGTGCAACAAGAGAGACGAAGTCAAACCTCCAGCCATGAGGACCACCGCATCCGACAGCATCGATCCCTTCAGGAGCGCTGCGAAGGCTGGCGCGCGGTCGTGGCGAGCTACGCGCTGCTCATGGATGACCAGGCGCGAACAACCGCGCATCAGTGGGCGGGAGTGAAGGAGGAGGCGCAGATGGAGGCGGAGGAACAGCATCTGGAGCAGGAGCAGGAGCGCTGCGCTCGCCGACGTACCGCGCTGGACAAGGAAGCGGAGGAGTGTCGGGCAGCCAACGCTGCCGTTATCAGCGCCTACCAGCGCCAGCGAGCTCAGCTGCGGAAGCTCTCTGCCCAGCAGGTGGAGCTCTCGCATGGCCTGGCGGCTGTCAGTCACATGGCTGCTCGGGAGACCTCTCGTCAGGTCTCTGCGGCGGAGCCAATCGTGAAGGCCCCAGCGGTAGTGGGTTCCCCGGCACCGGCGGCCGCTGTTGATGCGACCCCGCCTCGAGCTGAGCCAGCGCGACATGCAGCCGCCCCTCCTGGCGTTCTATCCTCCGCGGACAGCGCCAGCAATCGCAGCTCCCCACACCGGAGAACGAAGCAGCGGTCCGCCTCACTTCCGACATCATCCGGAGTGGGCGTGAACACACGTTGGATCGGCACGCCATCGCCAAAATCACATCGAGTAGATGCAGACGCCTCGCACAGCGCGCCGACTTTGCACACTCCAAAGAAGCGTAGTACGCAGGCACAGATTGCCACCTCCATGTACGCCTCACGTAGTGGGGAGTCCTCGGACGAGTCCCCGTCGACGTCCATGACTCCGAGCAGCGACCTGCGGCTGGGCCCCAACTTGTCAGGCCTCAGTGCTGGATCCTACGCTTCACTTACCTTCATTGATCTACTCACTCTCATGGATTCCAGTGCTTCTGGCAGCAACTCATAAGCAGTGTGGGTGGGAAGTCCAACAACAACAACAAAAAACAGCTTTGATGATTGGATGTCGTTCAGTTTTATCCATGCCATGTACATCTGTGGTCTCCTTGCTTTCAGCTCCCGCAGTCGTCAGCACCACGGCCGTTGCACTTTGCTCTTCATGTCCTTCTGTTCATTGTGCCTGATGTAGCGTAGATAGCTCCGCAGAATGGAACAAATTATAGCTGCCCCAAACTCTGTTGCTCCACCCGTAAAGACGGAGCGGGTTCAGCTTGACTTCACAGACATTCGACGCGCAGCTCGGTGCAATGTTCTTGCAGACTTTGCACGAGAACAACGTTATCGACACCACGTGGATCAGCTACGACGCAGCGGTGAGGACATCCAGGTGATGAAGCTGACGCCCGAACAAAACCGTGAGTTGGTGCGGGCAAGTGCGACTCGCTTGCTGAAGGAGCATAGCAGTGCCTCCTGGGGCGTTCATCTGTACCAAATTGGTGTGTATGGCCTGACAGGAGTCTCCTCCGTGGCAACGGCCATGGGCTTCTATCTGGGCATCTTTCACAATCGCATGTTTCTCCCCATCGGCCCCATTTCTGGTGTGATTGCGTGGCGCATGTGGAATGTCGTGGAGGAGGCATGGGCCCAACAACGCTACATTGATAATGCGGCCAGACTCCGTGAGGAGCGTAAGGGGAACCCAATGAACGCGGTTGTACACCGGCGTCTTAAGACCAGCGAAGGTACGACGGAGGATGTGGAGGGCACTGCTGCTGATGCGGGGGCAGAGACATCCTTGTGAAGTCTTTACACTCTTCTCCCCCCTAGCTGTTTCATCCACACATGCTGGAACAATACCACCATCCAATGCTTTCTATGCACATTGCCTCCCAGTGAAACAGCCAACGTACTTGTGCCTCTCCTTCTCTTCTTGTCTCATCATGTAGCTTTGGCTGCCTACTTCAGACGGCAGACCTCTTCATCTGTCCACAGAGCCCCTCACATTGATTTACTATTAATATATCCCACCCTCTTTCTTCACCGCGTACTCGATACATAATTGAGTCCCCCGCGCCGTTTCCTCCCAACCGCTGACACCACGTAGCGCGCACGCACACAGAGAAGTGTGTTCAGACGAGTGATCAGCACATCAACGCGTTCCTTCAGAGCTCCTCCAATAACTCCCTCTTTCACTGGACACTTCCCACAACCCAATTCAAGAGACCCAACTGTCCTTGGCACACGTGCACAAATATCGTTGACAATTCTTGTTCCCACCCCGTCCAGTAAGTGAAGCAATGGACAAGGTGATTTTAACGTCTTACAGAAAACTGCACAAAATGTGCCGTGCGGTTGATGCGAATGTGGCCGCGCGTTGCGCACTTTGTGCAGCTCCCCGCCACTTGTACGACCATCGCCTTGGCGAGTGGGTTCCGTTGGACTTTGCCAAGATCTCATCGTGGCAGGACTCGCGTGTCTTTCTGAACAACATCATTTCACGACTCAACGGGAACAAAGGCTTCTACTGCCCCCCAGTTGCTGAGCAGGACAAGGTGTGGTTCGCCAGGATGACCACGTCGGGTGGTCTTCCTGGCGTCCGTCCTTCGTCATCGACAACGGAGAAGCAGGAAAGTGAGGCTTCATCTGCCGACAGCACCACAAGTGCATCGGCTTCTTCACCAGACGAGACACCAGGTGCCCCAGTGACGGAGGTCTACCCGTATGCCTCACTTGCCTTTACACTTCGTTGCTTCTATGAGCAGACGCCTTTCTCTGTTCTTCATCTCAACAACGCCTTCGCTGCCGTGAGGGAGCTCAGCTACGCGTGCGAGGCAGGCGAACAGACTCCAACCGCAGTCGTGTCACCGGCGTGGCGTGCGGCGTGCCCATCTCCACCGTGTCTGGTTCCTGTTGCACAGTTGCAGCCTCTGCATCGTGTGTCGTTGATCAAGGGTCTCAACATTGACGCACAAAGCTCACTGGCGTCTGTGCGGACGCTGCACTCACGACTAAGGAAACATGCGAAGAAGGAAGGAGGAGCGTCACCAACGGCCGATGACTTGCATGAGGAGGAGCCGCGCAACGCCTTCGACCGCCCTCCCCAATCCACGCAGGCCAGCACCGAAGAGGAGAAGGAAGAGGCAGAAGTGGTGGACAGGGCCGAGGACGAAGTTGATGAGGAGAGTACATCTCCCATCACCCCACCCTCGCATGTGCAGCTGCTCCTTGCTCATCCCAAACTGACAGGCTTTTTTCGTCACTCAGTCCTGTTGATGATTCGCCACGCGGACAACGACTCTGCCGCTTTTGCCCTGAACAAGCCTCTTGAGTCGGAGCATGGAGAGGCCATGCCGGTGGGGGCAACGATTCGACTCAGCCAGGTACATCCCATCTTTCGCGAGCACTTACACGCCCACGTGGTGATGATTGGAGGCCCCGTCATGTCCGGCTCACTGGATGAGAGTTTGTTTCTCCTGCACCGCATTCCAAACGTGCCCAAGGCACTTCCCTTGTCGGAGTCCTTGTGGTTGGGTGGGGACTATGATGTGCTGCTGGATAGACTCAATGCGAAGGAGGCCTCCGCCGATGACATCATGGTCGTTTGCGGCTTCTCGGGATGGGGCCATCAACAGCTCGAGGGTGAGTACAGTGGAGGTACGTGGGTGGCGGTGTCCAACGATTCGTCGGGGAGTAGACGCGATTTGGACAACTTCCTCATGACGATGTACAAGGCCGCAGCGGGTTACTCCCCAACCGGGGCGGCTCCAACCGCAGAAGGCGCCGTGGCCGAGCCTGAGCTTCGACGCCGTCACCGGGCTGGAGGCTCGAGTAGCATGTGGGTGTGGGCCTATGAGTGTCTTGGGGAGCCATTTGCTGGAATGTGTCGTCTTCAACCACAGGAGAAGTAGTGCCTGCTTGTGTGCGTTGTTCTTTTTCTGGAGAGTGGTGAATTGCACCAATGTCTTTCTTTTCCACTACGCGACTAATCAATTCTTGTGTAGTCTGTTGAGGGTTTGTGCTTTGGAAACTGTGTCCCTGCGGTGCGTGTCGCACATTCATGTGTTCCTTCTCTTCATCGTCCGTATTCTTTTGTTGTGATGTCGTTTAGTGCGTCCCTCATCTCGTACTCAGAGCAAACATGGGCGTTGATCTCACCGGTGTGTCCAAGCTGAAGCGTTGCGTGCGCCACCACACGTACTCCACGAACCCCTACATCAAGCTTCTCATCAAGCTGTACAAGTTCCTGGCCAAGCGCACCAACTCTGGCTTCAACAAGCTCGTCTACCAGCGCCTTCTCAAGAGCCGCAGCAACCGCGCCCCCATCTCCCTCAGCCGCATCGCTGTGGTGACGAAGCGCAAGACCAGCTTCCTGGAGAAGAGCAAGAAGGCCCCCATCGCCGTCATTGTCGGTGATGTGCTCGACGACGTCCGCATGGCCCGCATCCCCGCCCTCCGCGTCTGCGCTCTGCGCTTCTCCAAGGGTGCCCGCCAGAGCATCGCCGCCGCCGGTGGCGAGTGCCTCACCTTCGACCAGCTTGCCATGATCGCCCCCACCGGCAAGAACACGCTGCTCCTCCGCGGCCGCAAGTCTGGACGCGAGTCTGTGAAGCACTTCGGCGCTGCGGGCGTGCCCGGCAGCCACGCCGCTCCTCACGGCACCAACCGTGGCAAGGAGACCAAGCGCGGTCGCCGCCCGGGTTGCGCGTACAAGCGCAAGGCCTTCCGTCACGTCTAAGCTCTACCCTTCTACTCCAGAGCCTGCTTCAGGATCTCTGGATGAAGTTGAGGCACAGCACGATGATCATTTCAGCACTTCTTTCATCCTAACAACCTCTACCTTTTCATCTGAGTGGCGCCGCGCTGTGTGTGCGACACTCTATCACAGACAGGTGCCTGTGCATATGCCTACACGTATGAATCAAGCCACGTCTTCACTCTTCTGTTCTTCTTCTCATCTTGTCTTGTTCAGTTCTGCTCTTGTGTCACCACGTCTTAATTCAAAGTCCTTCCAATAACCACCATGGCTGAGGAAACCTACACGGTTGAAGTCCCGGTGGAGGACCACGTTGTCGAGGAAGTTGCCCCGGACAATCTGGAGGATGCCATTCGTATTGTCATTCGCCGCGCTCAGGAGGTTAACGGGCTCGTGTGCGGCCTGTCTGAGATTGCTCGCCAGCTGGACCGCCGCACCGTTCGGCTGTGCATCCTTGCAGAGGACTGTGAGGATGCCGAGTACAAGAAGCTCATCCTTGGTCTTGCGTCTCAGGGCAATATTGATATTGTCCAGGTGGAGGAGCGCGAGAAGCTCGCCCAGTGGGCCGGTTTGGTGCGTCGTGGAGCCGATGGCGAGGTGCGCAAGACACTGAAGTGCTCGTCGGTGGCCATCCGTGACTTTGGTCCTCGCACCAAGGCCCTGGAGTACCTCCTCTCTCACCTCCAGTCGAGCTAGACCTCATCCTTCTCTTGAGCTCCCATCCATATGCACGCTGGCCTCGCCCACACTTACGTGTGGACGAGGCATCCAGGAAAAATGAGAAAAAAGAAACCTAATGACAGATTGTTTCGAGCATGCATGGATATTCTCCTCTGTCCGAGGTAGCACAGCCTCGACCGCGGAGATGGTGACGGCCAGCCTAGAGGGGATCACAGCTGAGCCATTCTTTATAATTCCTTCTGTTTTTCCCTTCTAAACAAAAAAAAATCAAAGCTTAAGCATGCTCGATGTGAGGACTGGCTCAGTGCACATTGCTGAACATGCACCATTACCAATATGTCTTCCCTCTCCGTTGTTCACGTTGTGGAAGTAGTAGGATTGTACACCGTGTACCAGTAGCTCCATTCTCCAAGCTCAAACTAACTTTTATCCTCCTTTTTCTTGTATTCGTTGTTTGGTGAGTCCAGCAAAGACGTAGCGCCACTGTGGGGGCGCATCACAGTACAGTTGTTTTTTTTCGTTTTTTTTGTTTCTTCCTGTTCCAGTCTGCATCATCCTACCCCTCCTGAACCCTCATTGATTCTTCCTCTTTGCAGTGGTCACTGGGACCAGCTGTCTTTGCCGCTGTTCCCGGCTTGTGTTGTGTGAGGCCCCTCCTCAAAGCCTCCGCGTCTGTGGCCCGAGTTCGCGGCGCTGACCAAACTTTTATACTCTAGCCACATGCCCACTACCTCCGTGGATGCGGATGGCTCAGACTCGGCCGCTGCTGCTTTAGGCCTCGTGCCTAAATTGCAGCTGGGCGGATGCGGCACCGGTGGTGGCTGGGGACTTGGCGAGCAGGTCTCCTGGCTTCCCCCCGCTGAAGAACAACAGCGCCAGAAGAAACGGATATACCAGTCCGTTCAGGATGCGCCAGGCTATGATCCCACGGCCGACAATAGGTCCTCCGACTTGGGTGGGGAAGATGATGTGGCCGACAGCGCTGCGGCAGTTCCCGTGACAACCTACGTTGCCCAAGCTGAGGATGATGATGACACCTTCGTCGACCACGGAAGTGTGGTGGCCCCTGTGACTCCACCCAGACTACTGGCGGGCGTCAAGCATCGTGGAACACCTTGTGCCACCTCTCAGGTGGTTGCCTCTGCCGGAGTGGGCAGTAGTACCCCCCTCCCACCAACCTCTGGCCCCCATCCACGTGGTTCCCCAGAGCCAAAACGTTCAGCCCTGCGACCCGGTACAGCCAACGCCAGCGACACGGTTCCAGACACCGCTTCCAACGTGGGTCGGTCCAGCCTCACCTCCTCCATTGATCGACTTCCCTACGACAACCCGTTTCCCATGACAAGCAAGAGCAGCAATTTGCGACCTGCCACATTTAGCGACTTTGCCCAGCAACATGCGGCCATGTCCAGCAGTAGCAAAACACCAGCACCCCAAGGTTCCGGGGCTCCCAGCGGACGAGCGGCACCTCCTGCCGCGAATGCTGCGGCCCCTCGCCGGGCAAATGGCGTTGCCGCACCGGCTGCATTCCGTATCTCGCCTTCCCCATCTCGCTTTGATGGAAGCTCCAAACCCAACGATGTTGAACAGAGCAGCGGTAGTCCCCAGGGACCACCTCGGCCATCTCTTAGCCCCAGTACTGCAGTAGCCGGCCCTAGCACCGCATCATCCCCTAGTCCTGCTGTGCCTTCCCCCGTTGGCCCTCTTAGTCGCCTGGTGCCCACCTGGAATCCCCTACGCCTCCTCTCACGTCTGTCGATGCAGCACCCCGTGCAGTCCATGGTGATGTCCCCCGATGGACGTAGCGTCTGGACCGCTATTGGTGATGACCCCCTCACCCAGTTTGATATGAAGGGAGTAGAGCTCGAACAGAGCCGCACCATCTCCAACGTCACACAGGTCACTGCCCTTGCTGTAGTGAGCCTCACCGGCGTGGCCAAGTCCACGACCTTCAAGACAGCAACCCCCAAAACCAGCAAGTCCAAGAAATCTCCCTCATCGGTTAGCGGGCCAAGCACCAGTGCACGTGCAGCTGAGTCAGCTGCAGAGGAGGAGAACTACGTGCTGTGGTGTGGTCTCACACGTGGTGCTGTCGGCATAGTTGATTTGTCTGGTGCAAGTGAAGTAGGCTTCATTCGCGGCGCGCATACCCAAACCATCTCACGCGTGTGGAGCCCTGTAAAGGGGCGCGTTTGGACGGCTGGCCGCGACAAGTCTTTCAAGGTGTGGGACGCCCAAACACGACGGAAGCTGAAGAGTCGCAACATCGCTGCCATCGTCACGGGGGCTTGTGTGGTGAAGGAAACCGGCCACGTGTGGACTATGGCGGAGGACGATGCGTGTATTCGGGTGTTTGATCTTGGCGGAGAGAATGTTCGAGTAGCCTCCGCAAGTACCCGACGAGAACATGGTGAGCCTGCCTTGCTGCCGACCGCTGTAGTGGATAATGCCATTCGCATGCGTGGAGAGGTGTCCGTGCTCGAGTACTCCTCCGATGGCAATGTTGTGTGGGTAGGCCTTCGTGGACGAGGGACGGTCCTGATGGATCCCAACACCTTTGAACCCGTGGCGACCTTAGACCTCACCATCACCGCCGTAGCCTTCCACAAGAAGACGGCGGTGGTCACTGGGCGTGGTGGGCTCATTGAGACGGAAGAGGACTGTGTGGCATTGCTCGACGTGACCAACCCCTTGTGTCCTTCCTTACTGTTCCTGGGCTCCGCCATGCCTGGGGTATGCTCCCCTATTGGCCTCTTGTTGTTCTCACACCCGCCAGTAGTTGCCATTGTTCATCACCTGGAACGTGCCCCGACGAACCGAGTTGTCTCCATCGCCACATACGAAGAAACCAAAGCCCTGACGGAGTTGTCTGGGGCGCTCAAGGACCAGCCCATTGCCCCTCAAAAGAAGATCAATGTTGGACGGCGTCCAACGGCACGTGCCGTGGAACCGCCACCGCCAACCGTCACCCCAGCCGCGGATCCTAGCCCACGATCGACGGGGTGCGCGCCTGTGAGTAGTACATCCCCCGCCGGAGGTCAGCCTGTGGCGGCACCCGCTCCGGTTGCTCGATCCGATGGTACTGTGGTTGCTGGCGCCGGCACCAACGTCATTTATCGTCCGACAGTCCTCGGTGGGCGCCCCGAAGTGCAGGCCACCGTCTACCGAACAGGCCTGGCAGGACCTCTGCCGCCATCCCCGGAGGTGATGGCCTCACTCTCAAAACTCAATCAAAAGGTTGATGAGTCCATGGGTCTCCTCACAAATCTGAGGCGCACCGAGGCCCCATTGTCGGACTTTGCCCATCTTCATCAGCAACTCACAAGCTGGATTCTTCAAGAGGGTGGAGTGGAGCAGGAGGCGGCACCACTCAGCCCAGAAGAGGTGCTTGAGATACATGGAGAGTACACGACACCGGAGGGACGGGCAGGTGGTATTGCCGTGGCGAAGTTGCTCAAGCTCAGTCGGCTTCGGCGAACGCAGGAGGCAGAGATCAACCCACGCGGGGACTTCGCTGGCACAGGGGCTGCAGATGCTCACCCAACAGTCCCATTGACATCGGAAGCCCGTAGGGAGGATAGTTATGGCTCCAGCATGCACTTGGTTGGCGGTGCAGAGTCGGATAGCGTCTCACAGACTACTCAACTCCGCGAGACGGAGGCGGCTGCCATGGCCCAGTGGGCGGAGCAGGTGTCACGATCGAATGCCGAGGTCCGACGAGCCTCCGAGCGACAGCTTCGCAGCCTGCAGAAGCACAACCAGCGCATTTCAGACCGCAACGAGGCCTACGTGTTGGGCCTCACCCGCATTCAGCAGTCTGTCTGTACGTACGGGCAATGCCTGCTCGATGAGCTGGATGGTTCAGAATCACTGGACCAGGACAGAGAAGGGAAGTCTCAGCGGCAGCTGCAACTGTCTGCGGCACTCGCAGAGTCGGCCAAGCGCATGGGAGATTTGAACTCGTCCTGCTCCGTGGCAGAAATCAACAATGCCGTGAACAGTGTCGGGAAGGCACTTGCCAGCCTTGTTGCCGCTCAGCAGCAATTCTCACGCTCCTTCCCACGACGCGGCAGCCACCTCACTCGCGACGTTTCATCCCCACCCACGACTAATGGATGGCCAACGCACGGCTTCTCTCCAGAGCGTGGCAACTCCCCTACTCTGTCTCCAGTACCACGGGCAAGCCTGGAACTTGATGGGGTGAGCTCTGTAGATGCCAAGCAGACGACCCAACGGCAGGCGGAGGCGGCAATTCAAGATCGAGTGACGGCACTGGAGAGCTTTGTTCCCAACATTCATCGGACATGGAGTAGGGTGGAGGATATGCGACGAGTGATGCTGCTCGCCTATTCCAACGGTGTTCTTCCTGACCTCAACGAGGACTTTACGCAGTGCATTCTCTTGGCTGATTTGATGGTGGCCCAGGTGATGATCGACGTTTGCCGCGAGGAGTCCATCTTGGCCATGGCGGAGGCACTGTACGAGATAAAGGATAGAAGCAGCCCGGATGAGCGCCCCGCACAAGCCCACCGTAGCCATCGAGCCGAGGACTCACTTGAACGCTCCACGGGAACCTTGACGGAGCATTCAGAACATCGACCAACACGCCTCGTCGCCTCCGCCCTGGACGTGCAGAATGGGGATGGGCAGCATCCATCCATGACAACAACGGATGAGATGGCTCCCAACCTTGTGTTCGATACAGCACCAGGGAAGCTGGTGGCGCTCTCCATCGACATGGAGTCCATCACGTCCCGTATTCGAGCAGGGCTCCTTCGCCAACGTGAAGATGCCCCACCCGCTCTGCTTCAGTACATTGAGGAGGCTGTGGCCAAGTGTGGTCCGCAGAGCAGTCGCTCCTCCATGAGGTCCAGCGCCGGCATGACGGAGAAGCCCTTTCTTGGCTTTCTATCCATGACGGAACCCCTGCGTACGTCTGAGGGTCGCCTGCGTGGGCTGCTCTACTGGTCTCATATTGCCCTCCATCTCATCACAGAGTGCATGCAGTGCGTGGAGTCCCTCCTGTTTCCACATGCAAAACCCAGCGCCAGCAACGGAACCCCCTCCTCTGGCAGACCTTCCGCCGGGGCACCAATCACACGCACGATGAGCCGCCAAAACTTTCTTCTGCTGAGCCAGCGCATGGGGGATTGGTCCATTCTCATTGGAGATATCGAACAAAACGCATCCTCACTCCGTCAGAGTATCACCGTCTCTCAGCTCATTGGCCAGGGAGCCACATCCCACGCAACCTCTCAGCGTCCCTCCAACGTCAATCGTCTTGTGCACGGAGGAAGCAGCGGGCCCAACGCCACCTGGCTGTCTCATGCTGCAGGCTCCCACCGAGAAGGTCCAGCATCTGATGTTGTGTTGGACGCAGATGGTGCCGCCAACCGCTATCCCAGTGGTGCCCACGTACATCACGTCGATCCGACCCCATCCCCACCCGATCTGGATGCCAATGACGCCGACGAGGTTGTTGGGTCGCGATCCTCCGGCTGGCTTCCCATCCTGGAATGCTACCTGCAACTTGTTATGCAGAGCGCGATTCATCCACCCTTGCTGTTCTTTTCGGCTGAAGAGGAGAAGGCGGCCGCTACCGGTGATGTGTCGGTCGATTGGCAGAGCTACTTGGATGAGATTGCCGAATCGTCGGAAGAAATCTGCATGAAAACGGGCCATTTGAAGGTGTACTGTACCGTGCTGGAGCAACGTATAAGCGACCTCACCGAGGAGAACATGAGCATCAAGCAGGAGCAAGACTCCTCATCCGCCGCCGCGGCCAACGCCGTGACTTCCATGAGCGCAGGGCATCCTCGAGGGAGCGGCCACGTGAAGCTGAGCTCCTTCTCGGGGAATGGCGAGGGTGGGCTAACGGGAGGCCTCATGAACAGTAGCGAGACCTCTCATGGAGGGCTGTCTAGCACCACACCACTTGGAGAGGATGATGTGCTGATTAGCCCACCTTCCGCTCCCGGATCAACACGGCGATCCGGCATGCTGGACCCTCGAGACGCGCTGGATGGGGGAGCTGCGTTGAAGAAGCGGAAGCGCACCGGGGGCTACGGTGGAGCAGTCATGGAGCGCTACATCCTAGACTTTTGCAAGGGCAACTACTGAGCTGCCCGAGCAACACACAGACATCCACACACATATACACGAGGAAAACTTGGTTACTGAAAAGATGGCGTCAGCTTTTTTTCTGCACCCCAGACATCTTCTGCTCTCCCCGTGAATAAGGATGAAGATACGGAGCGTTGTGACAGCACTCTTCAATTGCGGACGCGTGGTTCATCGATCTGCGCAAGAAAGCAAAAAAAAAAGAAGAAGTGAAGAGACAGAAAACAGCTGATACCCGTTCGACCCTCCTCCCATGTGTTCGTAGAATCCATCATTCACTCCCGTCATCCACTCTCTTTCGACTTGCTCGTTATGGTCCCTAAACTGGACTTCCATTTTTTTTTTTTAGTGCGTCGTGCTGCTTGAACCTTTTTCATTTTGTTTTTCTACTCCTCTCGGCCCCTCATCGTGTTGCCTCGTGGCGCGCTACTTTTGTGTGGGAGATACCAGTAGCCACAGAGCTGTGCCGAACTCAACTGATACGTCTCCGAAGCTTACCATACCATACCAATTCAAACAACAACAACAACAACAACAGCAACGGAACGCAGATTCAGAATCTTCCCTTTAGAGGAATGATGCTGCGCCATATCGCTGCACTGGTGCTGTATTGCTGCTAGCATCACCACCTATATGATTGTACTACACCAACACTCACACACATTGATCTTGTCTCACTCTCCTTTTGTTCTGAATAGGCACTGTTCCTGGTAAACCCAGAGTATTGATAGCTATGGATCGGCTAACCATTCCACGTCATGCCTCCATTCTTGTTCAGCCCGTGAACATGGAGGACTACCCAGACTATGCTATATTGTCTGTGGCTAACAACCGACCTGGACTGGCACTGCTGGAGTACGAGGTCACTCGTGGAATCCGCTATGCCGCCATCACAGGCTATGCCCTCTCCGTGGCCTACTTCTACGGCGTTCATCGTCTACGGCTGCCATTCTCGGAGCGTCCTCTTGCCAAGCTTCACCACTTCTTTTACCCTAGCGCGGCGTATAGCACCCCAGTCGGGGCGGTACTGGGTGGGCTCCACTGCGCCTCTGTGACGACGATGGAGGTGGAGGAGGGGAGGATGCAACAGCGGTTAGATCAGGAGTTATCAGCCGCTCGAGACACCATGGCTCATTACGAACATCGTCAGCAGCAAGCATTGAAGTACCTTTCTGAAGCCTACGGCGAAACACGTCTGCGGTTGTGGAAGGCTGCCCATCGTACATGTCAATGGCTCGGCCACCCCCTCGTCCCTCCGTCCAATGGCGTGGTGGGGGAGCTTCCCGCGAGCATTGGCAACCAGATTCAGCGCGTCGGACTTTCCCGTTCACGCAGCTCGGTGGACGAGTGGCTCATCCCTGGAAGTGTTAGCTGGATCTCCAGGAACACCACCGTCCACGACCCGCACTTCTACGACAACGGACGCTACTCCAAGGGCCAGATGGATGTGCTCGTGAGTGAGGTGATGCAACGTCGTAGCTCCCCTGTGGAGGACAGGTGGCTGCGCACGGCAGCGCGCTTTGCCTTCATGGGTGCCTGTGGAACCGTACTCACGTGGAACTCAGGTGGGGCGCTCTACCGCCTCAGCATGGGCGTGGGTCTTGGTGTGACCGTTGCGTCCGTCGTTTCCTCCGCACGGCTCGACGAACTGGGGGAGTAGCCAACGTGGCCACACCCCTTCTGACTAAACCCCTCTCGTCACAACAATGGCTTCCACCCTGAGTTGGTCAATGATCACTCTCACTATGAGATTTGATGGAGATTTGCCGTGTTGTGCATGTCGTACTCAATCCAACTGTTGCTTCTGTTCCTTGCGTTGGTAAAGGTTGGTTGCTCATCATCGACGACCGCGTGAGTAAAAGTGTGGGTGAGTGTGCGTGTGTGGTTCGAACAAACGTTCCACTGACCCATTTGCTGCGTTTAGGTGAAAGGCTGCCCCCACTCCTTCATCATGGACGATGCTAGCGACTCCATCATTGCCATAGTCCGAGCCCTCATCCTCGCCGCTCCGCCGGGACACCTTCCTCAAGTAGTGGCCCACTTGGCGGAGGTGGTGAATGACGATGAGCTCCTCGGTGATGTGTACCCTCCTCTCTGTCTCGAGTACCTACAGCAACATGGTGCGGTTCTTCTACTCCCCGTCAGTCGTCTCAAGGGACCGTCGTTTGCAGCCCTTACACCAGCTCCAGGTCACAACTACGTGAGGATCGTGGCATCCAACCTCACGTCTCTCGCCACATGGATTCGACGCATCGCGGAGCTTCCGGATGTGGAGCGTGCACGATACTTGGGCATGGACGCAGGTGGTGCAAATGAGGGTGATGGCGCGCTGGTGTGGTCACTCCTCGACCCGGAAGCCCAGCTCGCGGAGGAGGTGGAGGCATATTTTCACGATCGCCGCTGTATCGACGTGGGTGAGGACGAGGTGCGGTACGACGTGGAGGCATGCGCAGGTTGCACAAGTGGCGATGCACAGGAAGAGGAGAGCGGCAACCTCTTTGCGGACCTCGTCGAGTGTTTTGGCTTTGAGCACTTGGATAGCGTCTTCTTCAGCCTTCGTGATGGAATTTATGTGGAGGTGGACCCGGTGGAGGGGCGCTGTCTTCGTGTGATTCCCTTTGCGTCGCATGAGGAGGGGAGTGGGAGCTCCTCGTTGCCCCTTCCACCAATCCTGCGATGTATTGAAACGCAACGGTTCGCCAATGTAGGGATGCCGCTCCTTCCATCTCCATCATCAGCCGAGGCTGTGCTGCAGACGTACGCAGAGGAGCGTTTTGGTACTGGAGGTAAGACAGCGGGCAGCTTTCCTCGTCGTGCCACATTCCTTCCGGTTCATTCACCGGAGGAGGCCAATGACGGAGACGATTTGCCAAAGGCTGTGGCGAGGCAGTTTGCTGAACGACGTCAGTGTGACGCCGCCACCGCAGTTGTGGCTTACCCATCCACCAGCACCCATGATGAAGGTGCCACCAGCAGACCAGCTTTATCCATGTCACTGGTGGCCGCCTGGACTCGGCCTGGACTTGGCTGGACCGCACGCTGGCATTCAGACTACCGCCTCGCTGTGGGGCCAGAGATTCGCACATCCTTGCAAGGAGCCACCTCCGTCCACATCTTCTTCTCCGACGCCACGCCCCATCCTGAGGCACTGTCTGGACTCCCAACTGACCACTCAACGTCGATGCACTACACCACGAGCTTAGACTTAGTGGCCACTCCAGTGCGCGATGAGAATGGCGCATCTCCCAGCCTGCCGTTGTGGCTGGATGTGTTGGCCACGCATGAACGACGTGTGCAGGATGAGCTGACGCGGACTGTTTCCTCCACACAGAGAAACTTGTTGGCGCCCATGTGGCCATCGCGGATGGATGGGTGCCTCGCCAATCTTCGGCGCGAAACGCCGGTTGTGGGTTCTTCATTTCCAGTTACCACCAAGGTAGCTCAGTGACTGAGTGGAGTCGCACCATCCGCATGATGATCAGCTTTGGACGAGGTCCTTCATGGATGGGCCAAGTTGTATCTGCTTCTCCCTGAGAGATCTCGTCGAACACTGCAGCGTTGACGTGACGCAGTGCTACCAACTGGTGTGATGATGCCCTTCCTTATACTTGTACCTTTGTCTGCTTCAGCTAGACACAATGTTAGTGCCGAGGTCTGTGCCGCTGTCCATCCTGTCTCGCCGCCGGTGGCTCGCAGCAGCAGTACAGAGTACATGCTTTGGTGTGCAGCGTGGCTATGGAAGTAGCACACAAACTACTGCCACGACATCACCTCCAGAAAAACAAACATTTGTGCAGCAGTTGCCTGCAGGAGTGTACCACAGCGGAAATGGGCCCACATTCCACGTTGGCTGTCGAGCGGTGGATGATGATGGTCGTCCCATCACCCTTCTGCGCCACAACAACGCCTCCACCGACAGCACCTCCTTGGTTAGGACCCTTCCTCCTCTCACACATGATTATGTGGCCAATCATCCAAACATGATACGATCCTACACAGTGGTGGACTCCACCGCGATGGAGGAGCACCTTCAGCAGGTTATGACACCGCATCTCTGCCCATCAGACAGAGGCCCCGTGGCAACTTCATCAATAGTGGCAGCACGGCTGCAAATACCTGCAGCGTGTGGCTACGAGACTTTCATGGATCGAGAGCTCCATGGGCATCTTGCCAAGGTTCATGAGGAGCTTCAACCGCTGTTGGTGGAGAAGGCGGCGGTGGATGCGGTGGTGGATCGATGGATTTACCCAGGTCTGAAGTACATGAGCGCGGCGGGGCTCGTGGGCATGTTTGTGGTGTATGTCCGCTGGGTGTTTGTGATCTTTGACTGGAACTTAATTGAACCAGTGACGTACTTCCTTGGCTACACCGCCACCACGGTAGCGGGCATGGCATACCACTACTTTTACAGCGCCGGCAGTGACTACACGGCCAAGGATGTGCTGACGCTCGTTGCCAAGAAGCAGGCCACGTGGCTGTACCGTCGCAAGAAGGTTGATGTTGCCCGCATTGAGCTTCTTCAGAAACGTGCCGGGGATATCGAACGCGCTTTGCGCAGGTGTCGATGACTACTCTGACCAAACAGCTCAATTCGCATTGAATCACCCCCCATGACGTTCGGCTGAGACGCGTTGATGGATGCTTCATGTGCGTACCTCCACTTCTGTTTCACCCTCATCCCTTTCTTGCTGGCAGGACGACACAAGGAGGAGCTATCTTCTCTCTCTGTCGGCCATATTAACGCGCCACAACAGCGCCATAGAAGAGAAAAAAAGAACACATTACAAGCCAAGCTTAACCCTGTTGCTGAAGTCTCATAGAAGAAGAAAGAACAGCACACCCCATAGAAGATCCACTGTGCTTTCACCTGCTGTGTAACAACCAAGGACTTCCTGTTTTCTGTTCTGGTTGTTCCTTGGCTCACTCTTTGAATTGAATCCAGACTTACACGGCACATGCATACTGTACGTTTGTGTGCTACACCCATTTCCTCCCCCTCTTCCTCCGCCTCGCGCATGTCCTCCAACCGCCGCAACGGCCCAGCCCAACCTGTTCGCAAGAAGGGAAGCGTCCCCAACTACAATGAGCTCCTCATTCAACAGGAGCAGCAACATTCACCTCCACCAACCGACCCCACTCCTGCACATACCGTTATTGCCCATAAGCAGTACCAACAACAACAATCCTCCCTGAGCCCTTCCAACGCGGGCACAATGGCTCTGGGTGGTGCCAACAACACCAGTGGCTTTGTGCCAGCTGGTCAGCCCTACACCCACTCCCCTGCCAACCCCGTGGGCGGCTACGCGAGCCCTTCAACCTATGCCCACTCCATGACAAGCACCTCCACCAACGGGTCGCCTCCCCAGGCGGAGTTCATGGAAGGGCCGTTACCACCCGAGGTACGTGAGATTATCGCCACCTCGTGCAAGGACCTCCCGTCTGCAGAGGAGGCGGAGCGCCAAGCACGACGGCTATTGAGCACCACGCGGCGGGTGAAGGTCTACCGCGATGAACTGCAGGCGGCCAACGCCGAGGTTGGGGATCTCGAGGCGGTGGTGCAGAAGCACGATTTTGTCTGTCATGCGCTGAGACAGGAAAGCTCCGACATCGATGCCAAGGTTGCCCAGCTTCTTCACGAGAAGCAACTGTGTGAAGCCCAACTCCAACAGGAGGGCACTCAGAAGGCACGCCAACAAGATAAGTTGGCGGTTGCCCGTCAACGCGTCGCGGTACTCCGACGCACGGTGGATAACATCACACAGGAAACCCAAAACGGATACTTCGTACTCCGACAGTTGGTCCCCAATCTCCACATTGACAACTACTCATGAATTTCTTCTTTTGTTTTCTGGTATGACCTACTTCTTGTGGTGTACGTAGCTCGCGGCAGTTGGCTACGTGGAACGCCTGCTGCCGACTTTCAACCCCCTCACTCGACATTCAAATGAATATGCATCGTGCCTTGGCAACGTGCTGTTCGCTGTATGAGTCAGCGTAACCATTAGTACCCTACCACTAATGCTTTCCTTCCTGTTTCTTTTTTTGCTACTCGGATGATGTTGCTCTCCGAAAAAGGAGGCTAGGACAGCATAGAAACCAAACAACATCAACGCTCACTCATCATGCAAACTGACTTCGATAGTGTAGAGGCAGAGCTGAAGGAGATTGACGCCGACTTTGCCTCTGGCCGCATGAATGCCTTTGGCACAGCGCATCAGCACGAGGGATTTATACGAGAGCTCCACCACATTGCCGATCTAGAGGCTCAGGTGTTCTATAAGAACTGTGCCATTCTGCAGAGCTGCAATGACAAGGGCCACTCCCTCACCAAGGACATGTTTCATAGCGCACAGGAACCTCCAGCGGTGCCACGTCCCACCCTGACGACCGCCGCATCCTCCTCCAGCGGGCATTTAGAGGGCAGTTTTCGGATTGGTGAGAGCATGCGCTTCTCCTTTCCATTCCCTGGAGGTAATGGCCAAGGAACCCGCCACGAGGATCCTAGCCCGATGGAGGGCACGCGGTCGGAGTTGGGCGGTGGCGGTGCTGGTGGAGGTGGCGGTGGGACGCATACCAACGCCCTCTCCGATGATGTGTTTGATGATATCAGCACACATTTTCAGAACCTGGAGCGGGAATTTGGGGCCCTGGGCGACAACCTTCGTCTCATCTCCCGACACGTGAAGCAGCTCAACGACATGACGGAAGGTGCCAGCAGCTCGGTGGGGTTCAACACGAGCTTCCCAGCCAACTTCGCGGCAAACGCGGGGGCAAGCGTTGGGCCGGATTTCATGACGACGGCGTGAGAAGCAAGACGTGCGTTGGAATGCCCTGTACACTTTCGAAGCAATCTTCTGCCCGTCTGACGCAATCTTCCTCTTTGCAATCCGTGTGCTGTTGCTTGCACTGAAGAATGCTCCATTTCTCATTTCTCATTGTCTACGTACTTTACTTTACCCTACCACGCACAGGGCATCGGTCAATCTCCCCATTTGCTGGGGGTCGGCGGGTCCCATTCTCTGCGCAGGAATATATCTTCCAAGCTCAACACAACAATAGTACCGCTTCTTTTTTCTAGTTTCCTTTTTTTCTTCTTCTTCGTAGACGTTGCTATCCTCCTCTGTCGCTGTGCAAACGATGCCCTTTCCAGGGTTTGGATCCTTCCGCAAGCCGAGCTCAGCCTCGAATACAACAGCCCCCTCCTCGGGAGGCACCCGACCTGGTGCATCCTTCAACAATGCGCCACGTCCACCCGCCCTCAGTCGCCAACCCTCCAATCTCAGCCGCCAACCCTCCAATCTTGGCCGCCAACCCTCTAACCTTGGGGCGCTTAACTCTGGTCGTCATGGCGCAAATTATGCCCCTCCACGTCCACCAACGGGAACCCGACCAGGGGCCAAGGGCATGCCCGGCCTACCAACGGGAGGAACGGTAATGCCGAGCAACATGACCAGCCGACGGCCAAGCAATGCCATGTCAGGGAACCGCCAGGCCATGGAGAGCCAACTCAAACAACTAGAAGCGCAGCTGGCGGCACATATGGAGGAACAAAAGCAGCTTTCTGCCCAACTTCAACAACGGCAGGAGGATCGTCGCAACACCATCTTCAAAAAGGAGCTCGATGCCATTCATCAGCACCTCAGCGGTCAAATGAGCAATGCCAAGCTCTACCACTATAACATCGAGACAGCCATGATTGCCTCTCAGCAGGCGGAGTTGGCCAAATACGAGGGTGCGACGCACAAGGCTGCTGAACGACGGGCACTGGCCGCGAGCTACCTGCCCAATACCAACCAACCAGGTGGGGCTGCGGCCGCCTCACAGGCACCCAAATTTACGCCTGAGTATTCCTACCGCACCTTAGACACCAACGCCATCCATTACGCCAAGGAGAGCGAGCGGATCCAGACGCGACGGAAGGATGACGCCTGGACAGCGGCAGCGGGAACCAACGTGGCTGTGAGAGATGCCAACGAGGAGTTCCGCAATCACCCAGACCGCTACTCCTATGCCCATGCCCTGACCAATCCGGAGTCCACCACCTACATTCAGGGCTATGGCTACTTCTTCCCGCAGGACCCTCACCGTGCCGCGAGAAGCCAACGCAGCGCCGCCAGCACGTCCCGCAAAACCGCTGACATGTCGTACCTCCCGCCGATATCCGCGGCCGCCCCTACAGTGGAGGATGCGGTGGAACCAGAGTTCCAGACCAAGAGCAGCGTGCAAGACTACTGGCTGCTTCAGCAGTTCTTCTTCAAGTCGCTCGCCCCTAACGGGGAGAGTATGCCCAACCTCCCACGTCTGTGGAAGCGTCTGGGTGGTTTAGAGGACTGGGAGAAATCCATTGATGGCAGAAAAATGCGTTTGTTGTTGTCGCGTGATATGCGCGAAACGTACCTCTTGGGACCCGATAGCGAGGTACTTCCAGGCTTTGTGGAGATTGTACTCTCACAGCTTCCGCGGCTCTATGCCCTCAACATGGAGGGATCGCCATACACCTTCCGACCGTCAGCGCTCGATTCAGTCTCAAAGATATTTTCTTCTCTCAAGACCATCAATTTTAGCAACACTCTCATCGAGAACACCCAACTGTCAGCCCTCGTCGATAGCTTAGAAAACCCCAACACGGTGGAGTACATCAATCTGTCGTGGTGCCGCAAACTCACCAACCTTGATGCCTTGGGGAGGCTGCACCGTCTGAAGCAGGTTCACGCAAGTGGTCTTTCGGGTCTCAAGGACATCTCGTGGGTGTCGCATTGTGCGAAGCACCTGCAGGAGTTGGATGTCTCCCGCTGCGATGACCTGACCAACTACACCCCCATCATCCAGCTGCGTGCCCTGCTAAAGCTCTACGTGAGCTGCGTGGATGGCCAGGACCTGAAGTGGCTGCACCGCTGTGAAGGCAATCTACAGGAGTTGTACCTCTCTCATGCCAACTTGGTGGTGGATATCAAACCACTGGGAAGTTTGTTGGCACTTAAGAAGGTCCTCATCGCTGGTAGCGGCACACTTGACTTGTCTCCCCTCTCCACCTGCATTCACTTGGAGGAGCTGTACCTGTCCGACTGCGACAAGCTCACCGACATGCGTGCACTGAGCAACCTTCGAGGACTGAAGAAGCTCTTTGTGATTAGCTCCAAACCAGTGAACTTGTCCTGGATTGCAAAGTGTGTTCCGCTAGAGGAACTTTACATTTGTGATTGCGATGCCCTGGTGGAGATGAAGCCACTCACCAAGCTCACACGGCTCAAGGTTCTGCAGCTCCGTGGCCTCGGGGTGGCTGAAGCGGCGGCATGGATTGGTGGATGCAAGAGTCTTACCGAAATTGCTTTGATGGATTGTGAAAAAACCGTGAATCTTGACGGTTTGCACTCACTCACCAACCTTAAGCGGATGATTCTCCATGGCCTAGGCATCAACACCGTGAGCTGGATTGAGGGCTGCACGGGACTGGAGGAGCTTGAGATCTCTGATTGTCCCGGGGTGAGTGATGTGGCATGCTTAAAATCACTCCCACGATTGCGCCACTTTTACTGCTGCGACAACGCTGAAAAGATGGACTTCTCATGGATTCCTGAGAGTAAAACCTTGGTTGAGATTGCACTCTCGGGCAACCTTCTCAGCAAGCAGAGTGCCGTGTCACTGCGAAAGGCGAAGTGTTTGATGTAAAGAGGCCACACCTTTGCTGTTGGGACATGGTACTGTGGAGTGCGTTTACACTCTACAGCTGCTCTGAAGCGGAGTGAAACTATTTTTTTTTTCTTGTTTCTTTCTTGTTGTTTCGATATAAACATATGTGTGTTTTGTTGTGGCAATGCGTGTGGAACGGGCAAAAAGTTGTTCTTCTCATCTCATTTGTCTGGTGAGCGTTGATCTCTTTGTCTGACTTCGTGCGATCAAACCACGCCATGTGGAACCAACCCACTACGGAAGCCCTTCACTTCACTTCACTTCACATCACGCGATGCATATGCGTTGAAGAACTCTTCGCAACCATGCTTGTGCGTCTCATGAACCTAGAATAGAAATGAGTATCCAATGCTTCGTCTTGATGCTTTCTCTTTCCACTTCTGATGAATAACTTCCGCCCGCACGTACTACACATCGTGTGTGGTAATGTGCACAACAACACCATACTCACGTGCTGTGCCCATCTCTTCTTCTTCTTCTCTCCACTATTCACTCAGTCTTCATCGTCACAAACGTGGACGGGAGTCAACCAGCTTAGTTCCCGCAGCCGCTCCCGCTCGTGCATGTGAGTAGACCCTTACAAATCACACACTTATACTGTTGCTTGATTTACTTGCTCATACACATACACACCCTCACTCACCCAAACCTCCAGGCACCACGACAAATGAGCGTGGATACCGACGAGGTGGCGGTTGGTATTGACCTTGGCACTACCTACTGCTCCGTGGCTATTTGCCGTCTCACCAAGGGAGGAGACTCACCCAAGATCGTTCCAAATGAGCTGGGCCAGAAATCAACCGCATCCTATGTATACTTTCAAGGAGAGGATGTGATGGTGGGTGCCCCGGCTAAGAAGCATGCCCCACTCTTCCCGCAGAGCACCATCTATGACTCGAAGCGCATTCTGGGCCGTCTCATTGATGATAAAGACCTCATCTCCGATTCTAACAAGTGGGCCTTTCAGCTCTTTGACCGTGGCGATGGTGTTCCTGTAGTGTACGTACCCTTCCAGGGCGCACGCAAGCGCTGCTCCGCCGTCGCCATTAGCTCCATCTTGATTCGTGAGATGAAGAAGATCGTGGAGAGCTACGTTGGTCGGGCGGTGACGCGCGCGGTGATCACTGTCCCCGCCAACTTCACGGGTGCCCAGCGCAATGCCACGAAGGAGGCTGCGCTTCGCTGTGGTTTGACGGTGCTTCGCATCATGAATGAGCCCACCGCGGCGGCCCTCGCCTACTTTGAAAAGGGAGTGACCTCGGGAAACAACAAGAAGCTCTTGGTCTTTGATTTCGGTGGTGGTACGGTCGATATTACGGTCCTTCACTCCCATAACGGAGCCGTGAATGTGCTGGCAACGTGCGGCAACATGCATCTAGGCGGTGAGGATATCGATGAGCGACTGGTGGCCTACTTAGCCGAGCAGTATCGCGCGGAGTTTGGTGAATCAGATCTGATGAAGAGCCCTCGTGCTGTCCATCGTCTTCGTGCGGCGGCCGAGGAGGCGAAGCGCGACCTCTCCGCATCCAACTCCACGGTGGTGGTGGTGGATGCCCTTCACGACGGCCACGACCTTCGCTGCACCATCACTCGTGACAAGTTTGAGTCTCTCTGCCGCGATATTCTTCAGCAGACGATGCCTTTAGTGCAGAAGGTGGTGCGGGATGCCAAACTCACCCCGTCCGACATCTCAGACGTCATTCTCGCCGGTGGGTCAACCCGCATTCCCCTCATGCAGTCCATGCTGAGTAGCTTCTTCAATGGCAAGGTACCCTTGTGTATGACGATCCCACCTGAGGAGGTAGTGGCAATTGGTGCTGCACTTCACGCCCGACTCATCATTCGCCGCCAGCTCAATCAGCCAGATCCGCTGCACATCTCCCTCACCGAGACCACTCCCTTCACCCTCGGTGTGATGGTGGAGGGCGGCCTCGTACGGCCCATGATCACCCGCAGCTCGGCCATTCCGATTGAAACCAAGTGCGTCTTTGGCACCACCGCCGATGATCAAACCCAGCTCAGCTTTAGAATCTTTGAAGGAGAGCGGCCGGTGGTGCAGGGCTGCAGCTTGGTGGGAAAGCTCACCGTGAATGAGCTTCGTGCTCAGCCTCGTGGGGATGCCAAGGTGGAGGTCACCTTCTCCCTCGATGCCGATGGCCTGCTGTGGGTGACGGCGACGGAGCTCGAGCATGGATCACGTCGTGGCAAGGTCTTTACGATGGACGACCCCATCTCCGGCGCCCTGCTCGAGACGGAGGTGGAGGCGGATCACCGACTTGCCGAGAAGGACAAGCAGGAGGTGGATCGCATTCAGGCCCTCCTAGAGCTGAAGCGCTACGCCTACGGGACTCGTCATGCGGTGCTCTACGACCAAAAAGCCAATCGCCTCCCCACCGCTGAGCGTGACCGTGTTCTTGCGGCTTCAGATCGAGCCATTGAGTGGGTAGCCGAACATGGGCAGGACTCCTCCAGGACGGAATCGGAGAGGATGTTGGCTAACCTCAAGGAGCAATGCGCGTCGGTGGTGACGGAGCGGTCCGACAGCGCAGCACCTGCCGCGGGGAACCGCAGTAACTCCGTCACGCGGGCCGCCGATCAGTCCTAATCTCATCAAGAATTCATAAACATGGCCATCATGAGCCGTTGATGATCGAAGGAGACGGAGATGCGAAGAAAAGAGGGAGATTCATACAACGATACAACTGAGGGTCTGCTTCTATATTTTTTTTTCATTTTTTTTTAGCTGCGAAGAAAGTGTTGCTGGCGCAGTGAGACATGGGTATGCCTGTGGAACCCCCTACCTCACACAAAGACCCCCCCTGTATCAGCGTTTTCGTTTCTCCCGTTGTACTGTAATTCTCTACTTGTTTTCATGCTTTGGTTCCAGCGTTTTTAGGGGGAAAATACTCTGGTTTGACTGTTCGGCACAATTCTTTCATGGCGGTAGTGAAGTGACCCGTCTACTCACCTCAATCCTGGTTGACGCGTTGAGGATACATACCATGGATATTGGGATCAATGAGAGATGTGGTGTTGTTCTTTTGTTGTGTAACAGTTTGCCACAGGAGTTGTGTGCTGTTTCCGCAACATGTACATACACATTGCGTACCCAGGTCCTTAGAGCATCATGCGGTGTACCTAACTGCGGACGGACTCCCTCCATGCTTTTCATTCTTAATCTAGAGGTGTCCATCACCACAACCTTCAACAACATTGGTGTGTACCCACGTCTCCTGTGGGCTGCAGTATCTGAAGAGGTAAGTTGGGGGCAATACCGTATTGTGATTAACAGCATTGATGATTCCATTTATCCCCCTCACGTTGTTCTTGTGTCACTGTAGGAAGTTGTTGAGGAAGGGTGCATCGTGAATCACATGACAATGAGTGAACCTGAAGCAAACGTGGAGGAGAAGCGTCGGGAAGATGCACACTCTCGAGAGATACTCTCGATGCTCCATACGGCCGCAGTGCTATGCCACAACACCCAGGACAGCAACCTATTGAGTGCGGCTGTGAATGGCTTTGGAAATATCACCTTGGGAGGTATGGCGGGGGCTCTGGTTGGGTTTGAGTTCGGCCGCTCAGGCTTCAGTGAAAACCTCAAGGTGGGGCTCAGGCGATCAGGACTTGGCGTTCTCATCTTTATCGGAAGCACGCTCCTTGGGGTCGCGTCTGCCGTTGGAGAGATGTTCTACGGTACGAAAAACACCCTCCAAACCCTTCAACAAGGATGCACGCCCGTACGGGTCTGGAACGAGATCGATGGCAAGTGGGCTGACCCCGTGTTGGATGATGATATCCCAACCGAGGATGGAGATGTGGATGAGGCGGCCTTCCAACGCTTCCGGGAGAAGTACCCTGTAGATGAAAGCGAGGTGGGACAGATCACCGCACGACCATCGGCGCTCTACGACCAACTTGGTGTTTCTCCCACAGCAAGCGCGGAGGAAATCACGAGAGCCTACCGAAGACAGGCGGTGCAGCTCCACCCCGACCGCCACCGCGATGATCCCAACGCGACGCAGCGTTTTCAGGATTTGAGGTCCACCTACGACGTGCTTTCCAACCCCATCACGCGACTAAGGTATGATGAGGGAGTGGTGGAATCAACGGAAGAAGATGGTGCGGAATTACCCTTCGGCACCGTGAGGACGTGTCTGACCACCGTGGTTGGGACGGAAGCCATCGAACCACTTGTTGGGCGCATTAATCTAGAACTTTTATTGAGACCGAGAAGCTCTTACGATAGAGAGATGTACTCCACGCTACAGTATCGACGGCGCATGCGGGTCGCACGAACCCTTGCGCGATTCCTGGACGATGAAAGCGATGACTTTGCCCTGGCTTCAACGGTCTTTGAGGGAGTCCAACTTGGATCTCTCGTCGGCTCGTACCTGATTCACTATGTTGCCGATGAATACAAGAAGGCCACATCAGTATCAGTCGATGTCCTGCCCTCGCGCTTCAGCTTATTTGTACAGGCTGCTCGCGCATACAACCAGTACCGAACAGAGATGACGATGTCTCAGGAGACCATTGCTTCTGTGGTTGCCAGTCTGATTGAGGAGGATGCTCGTTGCACTACCGCTTTTGCGTGCAGCATCGTTCTGAAGGACCTCAACGCCACCAAGGAAGTGAGGGAGAGGCGCCGCTGTAGGCTTTACCAGTTAAGCCAATTTGCCAAGAAGTACACCACGCCACACCACGTCATCACCTCGTCACCAGAGAATGCCTAAGCATGTCGCTCCACATGTGCATACTTCACCAAGATGCGTACTTTTTTTTTTCTCCCCTTCCCTATCGGAAGCGGTGCTGTTGCTATCACCTACTCTACTCCCTTCCCCCAGCACCAGCTGTCCACCGAGCCAACTTCCCGTCATGCATGCGTTTTCAAGGGTATTTCAACAGCTCACACCTTTCAAAAGCACTCCACCTCTCCCACACATGCCATGATGTGGAGCTATTTTTGATGGAGGTGCTCTCCTTTGAGGCTATACAATTGAGTTGTTCATCGTACAACTTTGACCCCCCCTCCTTAACCGTTTCTATCTTGAGCCTACATTGAAAAGAATAAGAAAGAACAAAGATACTGCTGTACCTGCTACCGCACTTCTCCTTTGCCAGTACATGGAGCGCTCTCACTGTTCAATGATAGGTATGGGATGTGGTGAGTGCCTCTCTCATTCTCTCTCGTAAATTATGACAACCTTTTTCATTTTTCTTGGTCAAAGCCCACTCACGTCTGTGGCATTATTGCGGTGCTAGAGTATAGAGTAAGTACTAGAGACTGAGAGATTCTGTTTTCAAAGGGTAGTACCTTCAGGGGCTCTCGGAAGGGATGTTCCCCGGCACAGCAGGACGAGGGCGTGGTGGGTCAGGCCCACCAAGTAGTGGGCGGTCTTCCTTAGCGCCTGGCAGCGGCCGACCATCTTTAGGGAGTGGCAGGCCTTCAGTTGGGATGCAGCCATTTGCGGCTCCTGGCCGGCGTCCAAGCGCGGCACCCTCCGCAGGCGGGGGAAGCCGCCGGTCTAGTGTGGCTCCATCCAGTGGACGGGGCCCCCCGTCGTCCAACGCCTCACCACGTGGCAGCTCGGCGGGTTCCGACTTGGGTGCGGCCTACTACCAGAGCGGCCATCCCACGTCAGAGAAGAGCACCGAGTTTATTGGCACCCAATTGCATGCTATTCAACAGGAATTAGCTCAGCGAAAAGCTGATAGCCAGCGGATGAGGGAGGAGTTGGCTCAGCCACTCAGTACAGTTCCCACGGCAGAGGACTACGCGCACTATACCGCGGTAAAGCAGCAGATGGAGCTGCAGCATCACAATGCCATGACAGCCGAGCAGCGGCGACATGTAGACCTCACCCGAAGCTGGACCCAAGCCTACGAGGCAAGGAAGAAGCAACTGGATCGTATTCTTCCAGATGACAACATGTGGCTCTCGCCAGATGCCGTGGATGTGGAACTACACCGTGCACTGCAGTCTCGTACCGCCATGCTTGCCACTGCAGACCCCGCGGCGGTGCCCAAGCGCACCTTTAAGGGATCGTCCAAACTTGCTCGTCTGCTGATTCGGTACCCCGCACTGGAGCGTTACCACCACGGCGAGGTGGACTGGCTCTCCTTCTGGGTCAATGATCTTGGCGGGCTGCGAGGGATGGGGCCAGGCGGCATCACGGAAGAGGAGCTCACCTTGATTGTTGCCACGGATGAGCGGACGGTGTACCGTCTTCCTGTTCCTCCACAGGCACGGCAAGTGGGCAATCAGCTTGCGCCACCTCCCCCAACCCCACCTCTCGGCTTCTTTGAGGTGATCTTGTCTCAGCTTCCGAACCTACTTCGTTGCTCATTGCGGGCCTCGCGTTATGACTTTAGTCGATTGGATTGCATGGCACGTGCTCCACGGCCCTTTCCTTCCCTCTGTACCCTCGATCTAAGTGGTACAGCCATCAACACCACACAGCTGCAGGACCTCTCACGATGGATGGCCCACCCAGAGCTGCTCTTTGAGTTGAGCCTCGCGAATTGCCATGGCATCACGGATCTCTCCAAGGCACTGTTGGCCTTTGAGGGTCTTAAGCGTCTGGACTTGAGTGGTTCCGGGGTGGATTCACTAGCGTGGCTCGTCACCTCCTGCCCGAAACTCAAGTCACTGGATCTACGTCGGTGTGCGTCCTTGAAGAAGCTGAGCGGGTTGAGTGCTGGGCCACGGCGACTCCGACGTCTAGCGTTGAGTTGCATTAATGGAGTACTTGACGTAAGCTGGGTGAGCAGCACGACCCCAACCGAGTATCTCACCGTGGAGGATTGCAACTCCACCGTGGATTACAAAACCCTGCGTGGGCTCTATCGACTCAAGTTTTTATCCTTAACCTGCGAAGGAAACATCCCACTTCGATGGATTGCGAGTTGCCAGCTGCTCACCTGCGTCTACGTCTTCTTTAATTCACCAGTGACTGGGGTACTGGACTTGGCCCCCTTCGCTGAGCTCCGCAGCCTCACCACCTTGTACCTTCGCGGCAGTGACTCCATGGATCTATCCATGCTGAGCACGGCAAGCAAGGTACCCACCATAGAGGAGCTCCACATTACTGGAAATGCCTTTGTGACCGACCTCGAGCCACTTCGTCGCTTGTCATCCCTGCAGAGGCTGTACGTCACCTACGCTGGGGCGGTTGAGCTTCTCCAGCTGAGCGGTTGTGTGTCTTTGGTGGAGCTCTACATCAGCTGCACCGAGGAGCTCTCTGGCTTTCACCACCTCCGCAATCTGCGCCTGCTGCGCAAGTTGTGCATTCGCTCGCCAGAGGGGGTTGACCTGGGCAGCGGCATTGAGCACCTCTCCACCTTAGAGGAGTTGGACCTCTCGGGATGCCCCTTGCAACAGAACCTCCGTCCCATTTCGAGAATCAAGTCGCTCCGGCGTCTGCATGTTGGTGGGACCCCGGAGGAGCGGGACAGCAACCTGGACTTCAAGATGCTGAAGTCACTCTCACACCTCACTGTGCTGGGGGTTTCAGGCGCTGCACTGAACAAGAAGAGCCGGAAGCAGCTGGATCTGGAGTAGACCACAAACGCTGATACACTCATTTAGAAAACAACATTGTTGTTGCTGAGATGTGCCATCCTTGCTCAAGATGGCGAAGGTCTTGGCTGCTTGTGCTCTGCATTGCCGTTTGGGTTGATGGGGATATGTTGTTCCTTGCACTTGGTGCTGATGCGGTTCCAATCTCAGGGACTGAGTCAGCATTGCTACAGTTGCTCAACGAAACAAGCTCACGTACACAAACACACAGCGCCAACATGTACGTGTGTCTTGCAACGGTACCTCTGCTAGCTAGGTGATGTTACTTCTCTCCTCAATCTTGTGTTGTTTCTGGTTGGTGCTTCGTACCTTCTCATTGTAGTACACTACTCAAATCTGTCTTGGTACTCCGTGCCCCCTCTTGTTGAGGAGTTTCACCACCGGCAGGAAACTCATACCACACGCCCATCTCTCCGTGCGACTAACACCAACACCATGGCGAGCAACGATGAACTCTACAACATCTTTGCGGCAACGCTGTCCGCTGATAAGATACAGCGGCAGCCGGCGGAGGATGCCCTGCAGCAGCTTGCCTCGACAAACCCCGAGTTTATTCTTCAGCTCATGCACTTTTGCAGCCAGTACATTGCGGAAGATGTACTTGCATCCAATGCACTGCATCGGAGTATTCTTCTTGCGGCGGCCATTCGCTTTCGTAACTTGATCAGCCGGTGCAATTGGAATCGAAACACGCAGCAGGCGTGGACAGAGGAGGTTCGCTCCGCCGTCCGGCAGCAGCTCGTCCCTGCGCAGTGTGCCCATCATGTTGGGGAGCTCATCCGTCGCCAGTTGCTGTCTGCCACGACAGACTTGATTAGCTATGACTATCCCAGCCGATGGCCGGAGATGGTCTCGCAACTTCATCTCATCATTAGCGATTCCATGAAGACGTTGGAGGCGCTAGACCGTGTAGCACCTACAGCGGACAGCACACGATCGCAGGCGGAGGCTCTCCTTCGTCTCAAGGGTGCCTTGGGTGTTCTTCGGCAGTGCTGCAAGGTTTATAGCGAGCCGCAGAAGGTTACAGAGGCGGAGGTGGAGGCCTTTGCCACGTCACATGCCCCATCGCTCATTTCGTTAATGGAGCTTCTCCTCACGCTGTGGGAGCGTGAGGCAAAGCGCACGCATGACGCAGAGTCCATTAATGGGCACCCACCAACGGGAGGTGTGCTGAGCTTCTCTCCTCTCTTTGGTGAGTTGTCCCACTGCATTCGTCTCGCCATCAAGTGCTTTGTGTCGCTGTGCCATACTCGTTGGCCACAGTACCTCTGCGATGGCAACGTGCTGCAGCAGTTTTGGGCCGTGTGTGTTCAAAAGCCTCGCCATGTGATGGAGCAGTACATCATGCCCCTGTGCAAGGCACGTCTGGAGGCCTCGATGCACGAGCCAGGCCGTGCGACTGCCGAACGTGGCGACCACTTTGAGGACTTCCAGGAGTCTCCAGGGTGGAGGGTGCTGAAGTGGAGCGGAGCACTTGCCCTGAAGGTTACCCAGGAGTTCATCTCGCCCAAGAGCTGTGAGAAGCGTGCTCGTGTTGCCGCACAACTCTTCGCGGACAACTTGATGGAGCCTACGGCCGTTTCAGCCCTGGAGCTCATTCGGTGGCATTGTGCGGACGGGCAGCCACTGACGTCCAAGGCGTACATCATGGCGATTGAGGTATTGACGATTCTTGTCTCCCACAAGCCCACCTACCTGACAGTCATTCACGCCAATGCTGAGGAGCTCATGACGGTACTCCTGTTCCCGCGTCTGTCCTTCTCTGCGGAGGATGAAGAGCTGTGGAACTCTAACCCAGAGGAGTACGTCCGGCGTCAGAGTAGCCCTGCCGGTGACTTGTTCAACCCAAAGGTTGTCTCTTCCAGCCTCTTGCTGTCCTTGGCGGTACCCTCCAAGAAGTTTCACGACGGCCAACTTGTCTTTAGCCTCGTGAACTTTTTGCTCAATCAGCTGCAGGCCTACTCACGTGAGGCGGCAGCAGTGACGGAAGAGGAGCCATTCTCACCCAGGACCATTGCCGCACGCCGCGTGGATGCGGCCATGTATTGCCTGTGCCAGTTCAAGGCAGTGATGAAGCTGATGAACTTTGGTGATGACAAGATCGAGTACGTCCTTCTCACCTATGCGGTACCAGCAACACAGTACCCTCTGGGCTACCTTAGGTGCCGAGCAGTGCTCCTCATCAGCACCTATGCCTCCGGCATCCAGTGGAGCTCCCCCACCACGTTTCAAACGGTCCTGCAGTCTGTCCTGCCGCTGCTCAACGACCCAGACACTTGTGTGCAGGTGCAGACCTGCATGTCCTTCTCCCGTCTCAGCACACATCCCTATGCGAAGGAGGTCATCATTCCCTGCATTGCCCAACTGATTCAGCAGTACTTTCAAGTGATGCGTCTGATGGACAACGAGTCGGTGGTGCGTACCCTCCGCAAGACCATCACCGCCTACCGCGACACCCTCTCCCAATGGGCCTTGGAGCTGACGGACATGATTGTGGCCCACTTCACCTCCGTGGTGAGCAACGTCACGGGCAAATACGCCGCTTTGGAAAGCACCAATCCAGAGGCCGCCGCGGACTTCATGAACTGCGATGCAGGAGAAGACGACGGCCTCGCCGATGCCCTCATGGCAGCCGATGAGCTTCTGGACACCATCACCACCCTCGTTCACTCCCTCCCTCCATCCACCGCAACCGCCACGAGCTCTCCCGCTGAAATTCAGCAGGACATGTTTGTGCAGCTGCAGATGCGGGTGTCTCCGCTGCTGCTCCTTGTCCTGGGACAGTCCAACAGCAGCACAAGTTTTGGATTCATGGACCCCATGCTGAATCTCATCACCACACTCCTCGCACGCAGTCCAGCGGTAGCCCCACCGACCTGGGCTCTCGTTCCATGCTTCCATCACTTGGTCACCATGCGCGGCAGCACCGACTACATTCATGAGCTCCTCGCCCCACTTGACAACTTCTGCTCTGTGGAGCCCCTCCACTTCACCGCTACGGCCATGAGTGGGCTGTGTGAGCTGCCCGCTGGTGCCGAAAACTTTGTGTCGTGGACTCCAGCTCAAATTGTGCTTCACTTCTGCGAATCCGTCTGGGCCAATGACTCACTCCGTCAGCGGGAGCTCTCAGCCATTCCAAGACTCTACGAAAGCGTGCTGCAAAACTACTGGTCAGTCCTTCGTCGTGAGGTGTCTGGTCGCTCGCGTCCGGCCGGAGATCCACTGACACCCCAGCCCATCGCCGCAACCCTCATCATGGCTGTCGTCCAACAGGCGGTTGGTGCGATGTTGCATCGTCCTCAATCTGCCGCCACACTCCACGTGTTGCTCGCCAACGCGGTGCTTTCCTGCCTCTTGGCTGATCCAGCCTCAACGGTGCAATGCTTCCAGCTGGAGCAGCACCGTAGCCTTGGTGGGGTCTCACTCGATGACTTCCTGCGTCGGTACGCGGAGCTGTGCTCCACCTCTGCTGCGGGCAAGGCGAGTTCTCATTTGCGCATGTACGACCGCCATCTTCTTGTCCTCTCCGTTGGTGAGGCCATTCGCTTCCTGGCGGTGGAGCAGCAACAGGGACGATGGAACGAGGGGTGCGACGCACTGCATGGTGCTCTCAATCACTTGGTGGGCTCCACCTATCTACTCGGCGAGTATGCCAACGCGGATGCTCGTGAGGCGGAAGAGCGCATAAAAACCATTCACAAGCGCATTTCAAAGACCACCGCTAAGAAGTCGAAGGAAGCTGCCGCTGCTGCTGTGGCGGACGACGACGATGATGATGATGAGTGGGCCTCAGAAACTGATGAGGAGACGTGCAGCACCGTGGATTTGAATGCCTTGAATGATGAAGAGGAGGAAGACTGGATGGGTGATGATGATGATGATGACAACCTTGGTGACGATGGTGGCAAATTCCAGGCACTGTTGCAGCAAGCTCAGTCCATGCGTAAGGGTGGTGATGGCCACAGCGGCCACCACCACATTGATCCACAGGAAGGGGCGGCAAACGTCGAGGACGAGATGGAGACGATCGAGGAGGATGACGAGGAGGAAGACCTCCTGGCGGGGGATGAGTTCGATAGCCCCATTGACAACATCAACGTCTGGGACGTACTCAGCAACGCACTCTCCGGTGGATCAAGCCTCCCCATCGCAGTGCTCATGACAGGTGATACCAGCTTCCAGCAACAGCTCGCGGCCATGGCTTCTGCCTCCACCCTTGTGGCACAGCTGTACAGCGCCGAGGCGCAGCTCATGCAAGTCATGCGTGATTGATGGGTAGATCGCTCAAAGATAACCATAAAAAACGTTGATGAAGCGACACTGTGGTGCGAAGAGTCCTCCCAACCTCCCTCCACACCACACTGCAGCACTGCATAGTGTTCCACACGAGCTAACTAGCTAACACCGCCAACAACAACTGCAACAGCAAACAGCTACTACTGCCACTACGCTGTATGTCTCGTCCAAGTAGCACATGGTGCATTGCGCGTCACGGTACTCTTCGTCTTCTTCTCTGTTTCCTCTTGGTGTCGTCGTGGCAAGTTTTAGAACAAACGCGTAGGGCTCTTCTGCCCCCATTGTGAGTGCATCACACATTTTCTTTTCTTGTAGCAAACACAACCAACAGGAGCAGCATCGAGCATGCCAAGTGCCAATGTCATTCGCCAAGTCAAGAGGTGGGTTGCACTGACCTTCTTCATTGGCCTGCATGTGATGTGTGTGTGGGTGGTTTTGACCAACACCATCGCCGCCTTCCTTCGCAACAGCCCACTAGTTGGGCTGGTTGCCACCCTCCTCTTTGTTGCGCTGGTGTCCCTGGCAAGTATGACGCTCACCGCCACGGTGCGCAAGGAGGCGGGTATTCCAGTGTGGTGGCACTCCTGCACCTCCATTGAGGCCCTCGTTCGGGGTGTGGTGACGGAGTGCGTCGAGACAAACAGTGGCGCCAACCACGCCAATGCCAGCAACGGTGGTACTCTTCGGGATGATCACGAGGAGGACGTCACTCGAAAGGCCAACGAGGCCGCCTCCCGCGTCTTAGAGTTTGAGCGTCAGGTGGCTGCTCAGCCAATGCAGGATGTGGTGGTACGCCCCAAAGCCAAGAATAGCCTCGAGTATGATGACGTCAACGACTACGAAGACACAAGTGCGGTTCGTGGACTCAAGAATCATTTGGGATTGGATGTCGTGACGATGGGCGATGTAGCCAGGGCGGCACTGGAACGTCTGAACTCGCATGACGGCAGTGTGATGGGGGAGGAGGTGTCCTACCTCCTGGATGGGGCGAAGTGCTGCAAAATCTGCAACGTCTACAAGTTGGACGGCACCCACCACTGCTCCTCCTGTGGGCATTGTGTGGCCCAGATGGACCATCACTGTACCTGGATTGGTCAGTGTATAGGCCGTGAAAACCACAAGTACTTCTTGCTCTATCTTGGCTACATGACACTCCTGACTTCTTACACGAGCATTCTGACCGCATCGGCACTGGCGAAGGAGTGGATCTACTTTGCCCAAGCAGGGATGGAACCGAAGCCCATGTCCTTGATGGTCTTCATGCTGTGCATCTCCTTCGCGGTGGTGCTGATTCCGTTTACCATTCAGAGCGTGGCTGATGCTGGGTGCGGGGATAGCCTCATCATGATTTTCCAGCGTGAGCGCCGCCAACAGGTGGAGAGGGAAGCCCAACGCGCCGCCACACCAGCCACCGGTGAGTCTGGTGTGCGGGTGTACGCCCCGTTGTTCCAAGAAGGAGCCGAGGACACCGAGGCGGCAGTGGCTGCTCGCCAAAATGTCAGCTCATTTAGCGTTGAAAACCTTCAGCGTGTATTTGGGATTGGCCGGCGTCTCCCTGACTGGCTACTTCCCATGCCACCAATGTGGCCCCCCGAGCACGGGGCGATGGAGGAGGCCCAACGGCGGCTCAAGGAGCTAGTCCGCCATCAACTAGAGGCCGCAACAGACGCCGGTCATTCGACGGCAGTCAGCGTTCCTGTTCGTGTTCCTGAGTGAGAGACTACGCCCCTCACTTGGTGTTCTCTCCACTGATGCTCATTGCTGTGATGGTCTATTTCTTTTGGTCAGGAACACATCAAACCACGCGCGTGGACATTCGTGTCGTGTATATACTCTCAGCTCGTGGTAGTAGCTCCATCCTCATCATGCCTTCCTCTCTTCCTTCTGTTCTAACCTCTTTAGTATCCGATAGAGAAGCTATTTGCTCACATCATACACCTTGTCGTAGGTTGACAGCACCCGCACCGAGAAGCTGGAGTAGCCTATAGTCTGCACACACTTGACCTCATACACGCACACGCACACACATCCGCGTACATACACACATATCCCCGAAATCACTTAGCTCAGCCTGCAGCTATGGCCGCCGTCAATTCTTCGGTGAAGTACTTTTTGGATCAATCCGAGGATGCCATATCTGTCACGACGCTTTCTAGTCTTGCCAACGCCCTCAAGGAGCCTAAGGAGGCCTATGCCGTGTTTCAGATGAGCCCCGCGGCTCGCAAGTCCATTCTCCAGCGTTTAGTCCATGTCGTGAATAGCGGCCAAAAGAATACCGCCGCACGCATCATGGCCTTGGAGTGTTTGTACTGGTTGTCTCAGGTGCAGGACACTTCCTTCCGTAACACGGAGCTTTTCGGCACCCTTCAGGAAATGAATCAATCCTTTGATCAACTTCTTCAGCAGGAGGCGGAGATGCTGGTGGCACAGACGGAGATGCTCACGGTGCTGCTTCTTCGCTGCACCGAGTACGTGCGTCTGAAGGCCGTGGACATTTTGTTCCAGCTGTGCGCTGGCAATGAAGAGCGACTTATCACTCTTCTCCTCAGCATCATCAAGAATAGAATCTATGAGTGGCCGCTGCTTCAGGCAGCGATGCGGCTGCTGTATGAGCTCACCATACCCGCAACCTATTTCCCTGCGCCAGAGCCCGGCCGCCCTGCGGAGACGTCCAGCGTGACCTCCTTCCAAACCAAGATCACCAACTTCATTCGATTCAGCAACGCCAACCGCATCCTTCCGATGCTCCTGGAGGAGCTGACCGCACGTTGGCAGCTCTCCTCTTCCCACCAGGACTTTCTGGGGGCACTTGGCCGACCCGCTTCTGTCGCTGCCGTGACGGAGGTCGGCCCGGGACCACGCCGCGAGCTCCTCAACTGGGCCGTTGTCCTGCGCTACTTGTCCGTGATGATCACCAACATGGCTGACTATGCCTCTCAAGGAGGACTGTCCAAGGAGCTGCAGCAGAGCATGATGAAAATCACGAGCTCGCAACCATTTCTGGCTGGTGTGCTCCTTCCGCACGTGATTGCCTCCCTCCACGCCTGGGAGCTGACCGTCACCCCGGACGAGGCCAAGAAGTCCACCAACGGCTTCAATGACCCCTTCCTGAACTCGTCCATCGCAGCCCTCCGCCTGTTGCGCTTCTGCCTCTATAAGCCCTCGGAGAACCCGTCGGATCAGCTCCAGTCGGCCCTCTCCATTCTTGCGCAGCAAACCACACGGCTCGAGCCCCGCCTTCACCTAGGTTACGGAGGCATGCTCATCTTGATTCTTGTCGTGGAGTGTCTGTGCAACCTCAACGCGAAGGAGCTGCCCTCCGGGGCGGTCAACCTCTCAGGTAGTCTCAACGTACTGCTCTCCACAATAGCCACCGACAAGAGCCCGCTGCGGAGTGGAGCGCCATGCACCACTGCCCAGGGCTTTGCGATTTGCTTCAGCAAGGAGGACTCGCCCTACTTCGTGGCCAAGAATGCCTCTGTGGATATGGTACATGCGCACTTCGCGGCGGAGGAGCAGGAGATCAAGGAGGATGCCGAGGCCTTTGAGGCCATTGAGCGGCTGGAGGAGCAGTTGGATGCCCTGCAGGGTCTCATTATGCAGCTGGCACTGGGGCAGATGCTCGCGGAGATGTCCATGGCTGGCGTACTCACCATGAACCCCAACGGCGCCATGCCAGCCGGACTGGCTGTTCCCCCACCGCCCCAGGCGCTCTTGGCGGAGCATCCGTCCCAAGCACCGGCTTCTGCGAAGAAGGCCAAGGCGCAGCATCCTGCAGAGTTCTGCTGCAGCATGACGGGAAAGCTTATGCGTGAGCCGGTGGTACTAAAGAATGGCCATCGCTTCGAGTTCGATGTGCTTCAGGAGGTGGTGGACTCTGTCGGTCATGTGGACCCACTCACGGGTGAGTCTTTTAACGAAGCACTGGATGTGGATGAGGCGTTGCAACAGGAGATTGCACAATATCGTGTGAAGCTTGGCGCTTCTCAGAAGTAGCCAAAATGTGAAGCACCTCTCCCCACTTCCCCCCCCTCCAAAATCTATCCATCCATCCAGCGGCACAGCGACAGTTGTTGCGATTCATTGGAACCATGAATGAATGGGGCGTGCCTCGCCTTTCCTCTGCCACACTCTCGCCGCCCCACCTTGTATGTTCTCTACGCTTCTTTCTGTCCTCGACTGTGTACGGATGATTGAGTTGGCGGTGCTGGATGGTGAAACACGCCCATGCCGCTGCGTCATTCCGTCTCTCCAGTTTTTCTTTTTCTTTCTCTCTTCTCTCTATTAATTGGAAGTCTGATGTTGCTCAATCTTCAGCAGCTCAGATGCATCAACCCCACGCAACATGTGCATCTATGCCACTGACACCAGTGGTCTTTCCTCCGTGAATTATATTCACGCTTGTATCTTCTTCATCCATGTAATGCTGTGTTCTGTTTTCCTAATAACATTTCTCACTAGAGTTGTTTCCGCATCGAAGCTCACCCATTACGAGCGGCGCCAGTGGGTAGCACAGGGCTCATCATCGCAGGGAATCACACTCACATACATATACACACAGGAAGTCTTTTAGTTCTCAACAACAACTCGTGAAAGAAATCCGACTTGACCAGATGAAGTCTGTGCTGAGCGCGGTGGTCGTGCTGGTTCTCATGACGTGCATCACCACCACAACGGCCGAGGGGCTCTTTCAGCTCTCGAACGTGCAAAAGCGTCGTGCGGTGCGTAACATCATTGAGCACCACAGCTTCTCACCCCCACTGCTGCAGTACTACTACGGTGATGGGGAGATGCCACACTGGAAGTTGTCGGGCAGCACCGTCATCACGGATGAGTACGTCCGCCTCACCCCAGAGGTGGGTAGTAGGGTGGGCCACCTGTGGAACACGGAGCCGCTCGACATGGATGCCTTTGAGATTGTCATTGGCTTTCGCGTGCACCGCAAGACGGGCTACGGGGCCGACGGCTTTGCGCTGTGGATCACCAACGGCACGCAAACTGAGAAGGGCCCCATTTTTGGTCACTCGGACAAGTTTCATGGCTTGGGCATCATCTTCGACTCCTACGACAATGACGGGATGCGGGACAACCCCATGGTTGGGGTGCTCTACGAGGATGGGGTGGAGGCACACCGCAAGACCTACCACCCCGGTAAGGACTACATCAATGAGGTGCAAAGCTCCTGTGTCTTTGAGTACCGCAGCCTCTCACGCATCTCCACCGCACGGATTCAGTACACCGCCTCTGGTGTGCTACAGATCTCAGTGTCCAAGAACAATGAGGAGTCGGAGATGAACTGCCTCACCGTGGAGAATGTGCACCTCCCGTTGAGCTCCGGGGACTTCTACTTGGGCCTCACAGCGGAAACCGGGGACGTCTTTGAGAGCCACGATGTCTTCTTCGTGCACCTTAGCCCACTGGAGGGACACAGGTACAACCACGACATTCATGTGCCACTTCCACGCAAGACTGCACATCCCTTCACCACGACAACCACAACGACCACGACCACGACGACGTTGCCTCCTACTCCAGCAGAATCTACACACACACCGCAGGAGACTGAGGACAAGATAGAGGAGGAGAAGGCTCCGACCACCACCACCACGACTACCGAGGCCCCCGACGATGACCCCGACACGCGCTATCGAAAGCGTCTGGAGGAGCTTGAGCGCGAGCTAGAAAACCTTCGCAAGCGTGCATGATGAGCCACACAGCACACACTCGAAGCTTCGCCTTGCGAAGTGTCGTGTGAGCAGTGAGCCTCATTCCTAATCTCAACACACAAAGACGCGTTGAGTGTGAAGCGCCGTGTTGGCGAGAGTGTCCATGGCCCATGTTTTGCTTACTGCCTGCACAACCCGTCTGCTTCTCTTCTTTTTCTTCTTTTCGTTTTGTGGTGTTGAAGAAGTAAGCCTGCAATCATGGGACGTGGATATAGTGCCTCACGCAGCAAGAATGGGCGAGCCACGCTCGGGCTGAAGCGCTCTCGCTCCGCCTCGATGGTCGCCCTGAAGCGGAAGGTGGAGGAGCGCACGGGCACACCGGCCGCGACCGATGCTGCCGCCGTGGCGCCAAAGGACAAGCGCGCGCTGCTCGCCAAGCCATCAGAGGATGAAGATATCCTTCACCGCACACCCGCCACAACCAAGGATGGCAAGGCATCTCCGCGGGAGTCTTCGCGTGTGAAGGCCGCACGAGCTGCCTCTAAGCGGGGCCAGTCCCTCGTCCGCTACCGGCTGGAGGAGATGGAGGCGGAGCTGGAGGATGAGATGGAGGCCAGCGAGAACGAACGTGAGACTGTTGCCATCTCCGAGGTGATGGTTAAGTACAAGACGATCGGCCGTCTTGTGGATGAGGTGATGGAGCTACTCGCCGCCGCCTGTGTTGTGGGGGCCAACACCCAGGAACTCTGTGAGATGGGTGATGTGGAGCTCTTGTCCCGCCTCAAGAAGGTCTTTTCCAAGGCCAAGTACCCACGCGGACTGAGCTACCCGACCAACGTCTCCGTCAATGGAACGCTCTGCAATCACTCCCCAATGCGCTCCGACGACGCCGTTGTTCTCTGTGCCAACGACGTTGTAAAGATTCACTTGGGCTGCCATCTTGACGGCTACCCGGTGAGCGCCGCGCGAACCATCGTCGTGGCCTCGCCCCACTCCGCCGTTGGGGATGAGGAATCAGCGGCCCACACCAGCTCCACCACCACGGAGAAGGCCAACCCGCTTTACACCTTGGAGGCGGCCAAGGCCATTGAGGCTGCCCGGATTGCCCTACTCGGCCTCGTCCACCTCGCCCGCCCTGGCGCGCGCAACGTTGATCTCACCGACTTCATCGCGCGTGTTGGACAGCACTTTGGGGTGGAGGCGGTGGAGGGCGTTCTCTCCAACCGCACGAAGCGCTGGGTTCCCGATGGGCTTGAGGCGATCATTGGCCGCCGGGTGACGGAGACTGCCCCGCAGCAGGATGTTGGCCCCTGTGAGATGGATGAGTTCCAGGTGTGGAACCTCGACGTGGCCTTCACCAACGCCCCCACCTTCAAGGTGGCCCGGGCGGAGGAGACGACGACCCTCTTCCGGCGCACCCCCTTCGACTTTGCCCAGGATACACGAGTGCAGCGGGCGAATGAGGTGATGGAGGAGATCACCCGCCGCCACCACTGCTTCCCATTCCACCCACGCCACCTGACGGACCCTCTCCGGGCGAAGGTTGGGGTGAGTGTGCTTGTGCGCCATGGCATGGTGGACTCCCTCCCGGTTCTTCGGACGAAGGGCAAGACGAGCATCACGAGCCGCTTCTCCGCCACCATTGCCCTCACGGGGAAGCAGGTGTCGGTGCTCTGCGGCCTACCCTCGATCGATGGTCTCTGCTTCCACGGAGGATTGGTGGCGGGAAGCCTCCCTGCCGACTTGGCAGATATTTTGGCGCAGCCGCCGGAGTACGCGAAGCGGAGCATCGCATCTGTGAAGTTCTGCCCTCATGACGACTCCGAGGAGGAAGAAGAGGAAGAGGAGGAGGTGCCACAGCGGTCCGCCAAGCGTGTTCGTCGGGGTTGATGGCGACCACCCCACACCGTCTCACTTACTCTCCTGTGGCAACGCAACGACACAGCCCCAATCCACCACCTCATAACAACAATTAATGGATGGGTTGGGGCTCAACGCATCAAGTCATGTCGTCCATCGTTGGTGAAGTTTCTTGTGTGTCGTTCTTTCGTGTAAGCTGATGCGATCTGTTCTAACTCCCGAAAAAAAAAAACAATGCCACAAACATCCGGTTAGATGCAACATCATTCGTGGAATGATGCTGTTGTTTCACTTGATGATTGCCCTTCTTCACCACACTCTCTTCCTCGTGTCTAACATCTCCTCACGTAAGAGAGCCACCGCAAAGGTCGTCGTGTTCTCCCTTTTTTTTCATCACTTTTTGGTCGTTGGCCTCACCTCGAACATATCATAGAAGCGATTCCCCCCTAACACCCACTCTTCATTAGCCGCCATCTCTTTGGTTGTTGCCACACCAAGCACGGCCACAAGAAGACGAAGAAGACGTTCTCACTAAAAAAGCCTCTTTTCTCCCTCACGAAAAGGCTATCAACACCATAGACCGCTTCTCACAACGACATGCGCAGCGGGTACACCTCCTCCTCGGCCTACTACGCCGGCACGAAGGACCAACAACAACAGGGCGGCGCAGCGCGTGCCTACCCTGTCGCGGTGTCGGTATCTCAAAAGCCCTCCTCGGCGAGCTCCCCGCTCCTGATGCACTGCTCCTCCAACTACAGCACCGTGGGCATCTCGGGCGCGTCAGACCCCAGCTCACCACTCAACGGCGTCCCCGCCACCCCGGCGGCGTGCAGCCCCCGTGGCAAGCAGGAGCCAACGGTGGCCGTCTACGGCCCCTCCGTCCCCGTCCAGCACCCGCAGTTCGTTGACCTCGCCACCAACATGTGCTCCTTGATGCCCTTCGCCCTGACGGAGGATGAAGCGGAGGAGGCCCGTGAGGCCTACCACACCTACCCCGCTGAGAGCGGGCGGGCACGGCAGGTCTCCACAGACGGCAGCTTCCTGTGCGACGATGGGCCCGCCATTCCCCACTCCCCACCAACGGCCCCAACCAGCACCTACACAGCTCACAGCCACGCCGTCTTCCCCAGCCAGCGCGCTCACCTTCCCCCACCTCAGAAGCCTCTGCAGGTGCCCGAAGAGATGCCGGCGACCGCCAAGGCCCGTCACTCGCCCGTCCCCTCAGCCCGCCGCTCCCTCGACGCCACTCCCCAGCACCAGGCCACGACACTTCACCACGACACCAACCCCAGCATCAATCACCTCATCTTCGTCACCAACGCCGACGGGGCACGCATCTGCCTCAGCCACCCGAAGGGCATCAGCCCGCAGGAGCTGGGCTCGCCCAACGTGTCGGAGATGGCCGGCTCGCCCGCCGAACACGCCACGACGATGATGGGCCTGACCGCCTCCACCCTCTCCCGCCGCCCCGTCGCTCCATCGCGCGAGGTGAGGGAGGAGGAGGATGAGGTCTTCGTGTCTGCCAGCCAAAACGCCCCGCAGCAGCTCTTCTCCAACGAGTCTCTCGACTGCTCTGTGGAGTTGGGGATGCCTCAACAACAACAACAGCGCCGGAAGGAAGTGGCAGAACGTCGCAAGGAGCCTGTGCGACGTGGTGCTGCGGTGGCGGAGCCCGTCGAGAAGGCCACCGCCACAACCGACGACAGTGCACGACGTCCCGAGCGGGAGAAGACGCGCCGGCAGCGTGGGTCCAAGCGTGGGGAGGGCAGTGAGTCCGCTCCCGCCGCCGCACCCTCATCGAGGGCCGCACGCCAAAACGCCGACGGCGCAGTTTCTTCGCGCCGCGACGTCGCCCCGCCATCGTCCCCACTCGGCCACGACATTGGTTCCCCTCGCCGCGCCTACACCGTCAGTGTTATGGGCCATCGCAAGGCCATCGCTGAGGTGCACAGCCACGCGAGCTGGGGTGTGGGCACCTACGTGATGTTTGATGGCGACCGCGGCATGGACATGGGCCGCGTGGTGAGCTGCGTCGAGGAGGACCCCTCCGCCGCCGAGGACCGCAAGGAGGAGGCGGCGGAGAAGGGCCGCCACCCCAACAAGACCTCCTCGATTCTGCGCGAGGCCAACGAGGCGGAGCGCATCGCGTGGACGGTGGAGCAGCCCGAGGAGGCGGCGGCCACCCTGCGTGTGTGCCGCGAGGCCGCGACGCAGCTGCGCCTCCCCTTGACGGTTGTGGATGCGGTGTATCAGTACAACAAGCAGAAGCTCACCTTCTACTACGCCAGCAACGACCGTGTGGACTTCCGCCAGCTTCTTCAGACGCTGTTTCTGAAGTTCCACTGCCGCATCTGGATGGAGCGTGTGCTTCCAGAGGAGGAGGAGCGGGAGGTGGCGGTATAGATGAACCTCACTCAGGTTAGTGCGACCTCCGTGAGTCTGCGTAGATGGCATAGAGAGCCAGAGAGAATGAGAGAGGGGGGAACGACACGGGTATGCAGCCGTAGTTGCATAACGTTCCCCCCGAATTGATGGGAGGTGTGCCGTACAAGTGCGCCCAGGAAAGAAAACGAGCTCCCCCTCTCTCTATCTCTGGCTTTCCTTTGGTTTTTTTTGGTTTTGGTATATATCTTTGTGGCCTTCGACACAGCGTGTGAGGCATCGTTTTCATCGTTGCCGTCGACGAAGCTTCAATCTCGGACGATGGCGCGACGAAGGTCCTCCCGATGTCGTGCGCTCGTCGCATAGCGATCTTTTTTTTTTCCCTTCATGATGACGAAAGAGCATCACAATTGCACTGAATAGATATAGAGCCCTCATACACCGTACCGTTGTATCTCTTTTTGATGCCACCATTCTCACGTCCACGACGGCGCGGCGTCGAGGCCATTGCCCTCGTCGTGCCGTGCACCGTGAATGGGAGAGACGCACCGAGTAGCCAGCTTTCTTTGGGTTTATCATCCATCAACAACAAAAAAAGGCGCGGTTCTTTTCTTGTTTTAGGGGTACTTCCCCCTCCTCATGGCGCCACGGTTGGTATCTGAGGCGTCGTTGGTGCACTGCGTTCGTGGTGTATGTTGTACCGTACTCATGCTTCTCTTCCTGGCTTCTTCTTGTACCATAGCAGCGTGTAGTGCCATTGTGTACAGGTCCTACGTTGCTGCGTAGTACCCCCTTCATTTTTCTTGCAGCCACCTGCACCAGCTTAGATACATATTGTTTTTCTTGTACCTATACTACCCTGTATATTCAACAGCACCTGTGTCTTGGACCTCTCTCTACGTCCACCCATGAGCAGCCTGAGCTCCAGTACGTATCGCTCATCGGCCGACGTTCCACCACGTCGGCAGGCGCACCCCACCACCTCCTCATCCTTGTTAGATTCCACAGGCCATATTTTTGTGCAAGACGCCCGGAATGGGGCCAATACATTTCACCTGCGGGTTGGTCTGCGCCCGGTGGAAGCGGAAGGTGGTCAGGACGACCGCCGACAAACCGCCGTGACGTGTCGGGCGCTGCGGCACACCATTGAGCACACCCTCTTTCCTCGCGCACACCCAACACAGACGTGCCCACGGCTTTGCCTGAATGGCCGGGAGCTCTCCGCTGCGGAGGACGATCTCTTCTTGCCAACTGGGGCGGTGGTGGTGGTGGAAGTGGAGGAAGTGGTTGCCCCAGACAACAACACCAACACTAAGATGAATCAGTCATTGTCGTTTGAGGTGTTGCCTGCCGCCCACGGCGAGCGTAAGCACGACGATCCTCTAACCTCTCCCCGTGGCAGTTCCGGCACAACCATCTCTGCCTCCTCGGTGAGGGAGCACTCCTCTGCCACCACCGGGGCATCCTGTGACTCCAACGTGGAGCTGCAGGCCAACTTCCTGAACCGCTCCTGGGGGGAAGATGGGAGGCAGAATGCATTTGGTCGTACCCCTGCCGTGCCGACACCCAACGCAAGTCGGACGCTCGACGTCACCCACGACCTCCCCAGCCTGTGCCAAATGGCCCCTTCACAGAATGGGCGTCGGACCAACACTCCAGCAGCGACGGCCACCAACACCATCATGTCGGACTCACTCCACTACCAATCCGAGTACCAACGCGCCTTCGCCAACCAAACCCATCAAAGTAGTCGCACGGGTGATGGATCTACACTGCGCCACTCCCACAACGACGAGAGCACCGATGCCGCGCTGCGTGCACGTCGCAAGGAGATGGACTACGGCGTCAGCGCGGACAGCGACGCCAGCGAGACGTGCCACCCTCCCTACCCTGGCCACTCTGCCGACCTCCGCCCCACACGAGGGCCAGGCGCCACGAACTCGGCGGACGACCGCCCACAGGGGTGGGGCGGCAGCAGTACCTCAGCCGCCACCCTCTCGACCATGACGACGAGCCGTGCCACCGCCGTTGGTGTTCAGAGCAGCAGTTGTGGAGGCGGACCACACGCGGCCGCCGCGCGACGTGGGCATGAACCCGACTATAGCCCAGAGCATGAACCCTTTGACGATTGGTGCTCCTCACAGGCCTTGGCGGCCATGGAGGAGGATGGCCCACGGCAGCAGGTACGACACCTCCACGACGAGTGCGAGGAGCTCGAGCGTGCGCTCGAGATGCAGCAGCAACTTTTGGTGGTGGAGCGGGAGACCATTGAGGACCACTCCGCCTTGGAGCGCCGCAACATCTCCGTGCGCTATGGCAACCATGCCACAAAGCTACAAGCGCGTGTGAAGAGCCTCACGGCGGAGCTCCGCGAGCTTCACCACCGTGGCGAACACGTCAGCCGCGTCAGTCAAGCCACCGAGACGAGGGCGGCAGAGCAGGAACGCCTGACCATTCCGCAGGCGCAGGCGGCTCTTCAACGTGCGATGGATGCCATGTGCGCGGTGTGGGCGTCTACGTCACCTCCGGCCGTGGCCTCTGCCCTGCACAGTGAAGTGCCCAATGGAGAGGAGGTAGCGCGGCGGGTGGCCTCGGCCTGTGCGGCTATGCACGTCCAAAAGGCACGGCTTGCCGCTGCCTCCATCAAAGGTCTGCGCCAGGAGGCGGAGCTGAAGGAGCTGCTCGTGCAGGAGCGCCGCACACGCCTACACCGGGAGCACCACAAGGAGAAGATGCACGTTGTGGTACGTATCCGCCCACCCACCCTCCCACAGTGGGTGTCAGTGGATGTCCACGCCAGCGAATGGCACCCCTTCGTGGCCGCGCTCCTCTCCAGCCGCCATGACTACGGCTTCTACGCTGGCCGGGAGAACAAGGCCATTCGCATCGTGGACCCTAAGAAGGGCGAGCGTACCATGGCCTTCCCCTACGTCTTCCCACAACCCATATCTCCAGCAGCAACCGAAGCGGATGAGGGAGGCGGGCGGCTTCGCGAGGAAGCCGAGAGCAGCCAGCAACGCCAAATCTTCGAGCAACACCTCCGACCGCTGCTGGAGCGCATCTGCCAGCAACGCTTTCATGCCACCGTGCTCTCGGTTGGGGCACCGGGCAGCGGCAAGTCATACTCCACCTTTGGGCCCCACCTGCTCGATGGGGAGGAGAGCCACGTCGCGTTGGAGATGCAGCCGCCCCCGGGTGCGAGCTCAGCTACCCCTCATCAAGACCCAGGGCACACCGGGCTCACGGGCCTCTCGTGCGAGGCCGTCGGCCAACTCCACGCTGATCTTCGACCGCACTTCCCTGGCAGCGTCGCCTCGCCGCGGTTGTGGTGGCGTAGACCTCCTCCTCGTGCCGCACCCTGTGCCGAGGTAGACGGCAGCTCTACGAACGTCGAGGGCACGAGCGGGCTGCGACCCTTGGATGGGCTTCTCCCTCGGGCCGTGGCGTGGCTGCTCTCGCGTCGTTTTGGCACGGAGGGAGAGGGGCTGCCGGATGAACCTCCACAACCAATTGTGTCCTCCATCACATGCGCCGCCTATGAGTTGTACAATGACCGAGTCTTTGATCTCTTAGCCTCGGCCCCCAAGAAGAGCACGGCAAGTAGCAAAGCAGCCGCCAAGACCCAATCCCCACGGTGGGATCGCACACAGCCTGAGCGCAAACCTAACACACCAGCACCAGCTGGGTCCGGCGGCGGGACAGCACCAGAGCTCAGCATTGTTCCCACTCGACGACGCGGCAACTTACCGTACCAGGAGGGTGGAGCAAGTACTGGAGGGTGGACGGTTGATGCGACGGAGATACCTGTTTCGGATATTGGGCATATTCGGCAGCAGTTGCAGCGCATCAACCACCGCCGTCACTGTGTGGAGACGGCGAGACATCCCCATTCTCACCGGGGCCACATGTTTATTCGACTGCGATGGCAAGTCGGCAACTCCGAGGAGCCTGTGGAGCTCCTGTTTTGCGACCTGGCAGGTGCTGAGCGTCTCTCTCTATCAGCACGAGATGCACAACCTGTCACGGTGGAGGAGGCCCAGCGCTCCGCCCTTGAAACCCAGCACATTAACCGGAGTTTAAGTGCGCTGAGGGAGGTGCTCGGTGCGCTCGGGGAGTCCATGGTTCGACCAGCCGCCAGCAGCAGCAAGACGGCTGGAACCTCAAAGGGAAAAGCAGCAACTTTCACAGAAGAAATGGGGCAGATTGTGCGGCTCGTGGAACCACTTGCGGAGAACCCGCTGAGGGTTTGGGACGCAACGTGTCATGCGCAGCCTTCACGAAGCCAGGTCTCTACCTCTCGCGCAACCGCTTCGGTGTTCTTTGGCATCGGCACACGCCGGCCCAAACCGGCCCATGCACCGCTCTTCGCGCAATCTAGCACTCCTGCAATCTTGGCTCCGACGGTAGCTCCCATGACAACGGAGGGTACGACTGCCGCAGGTGGAGAGACTTTCATTCCATTTCGCAGCAGCAAGCTTACCCAGCTGCTTCAACACACCATCTCTGGACGCTCTCGTGCGCTTGTAGTTGCGTGTCTTGCCCCGTGCTGTGTCTCTGAAGTGTCGTTCCCGAGGCAGTTGATCAATGTGGACAAACCGTCACAGCTCGGAATGGCAAAGTTGGTCCGTACGGCAACGCTCCTTTTTGACGAGCAAGCCCCGCAACTGTTGTCTGAGGGCCTTGCGACGCTTGACCTGGCCTCGCGCGCAATCGTCGCGTAGGAGGCGAAATGGGCGGAAGAACGATCTGAATACTGCCGCGCGCTGTTCGCCAGGAAACCTGCTCTTTTTGTGAACAAAGAGAACGCTTCCCCCTCTTCAAAACTCTAGCTGGAGATTGGAAAAAGTGATGAGAGTGGGGTTTGAACCCACGCCCTCGAAAGGATTGGAACCTTAATCCAACGTCTTAGACCACTCGACCATCTCACCTTGTTAAGAAGAGAGGTTGGATTTCAAGAAGATAAAAACTTTGTTCACAGGAAGCGCGTTTCCGTTCGGGGGTTGCCGCCGGCTAAGCCTGGCGCCAGGTTTTCCCATAGTCAGGTTCCGCTTAAAGCTCGACAATGATTTTCCCAACGTTTTTGCGGGCGTACATGTGGCCAATGCCGTCGTACACGCCCTCCAGTCCTCGGAATTCGACCGGATCGACAAAGCTCTTGATGGTTCCGTTTTCGAGGTGAGTGCAGAGCTGCGCAAAGTGTTTCGGTGCATACTTACTGTAGTGGGGAAGGAAGAAGGTATGCATGGTCGCGCTCTTCGATAGGAGCTGCAACGGAAGAGGTTTTCTTTCTCCACGTGGGCCTTCTCGCGACTCCGCCGTATAGCAAGAAATGGAGCCAATGCTGAGAACCCTCCCCTTCAGGGCGAGTGCCCGAACCACACAGTCGAGCATATCTCCGCCGACTGACTCGTACGCCACATTCACTCCGGTAGGAAACAGTGCACGGATTTCCTTGTCCACCTCCGCTTCCGCACCACTCCCCGATTGCACTGCCGCGTCGAGCTTGAGGTCGTTCATGAGAAACGCCGCCTTGGCCTCGCTGGAGCACGTGCCAAGGACAGTGCAGCCGTAGACGTGCTTCAGCAGCTGGCTCGCGAACTGACCAGTTCCGCCAGATGCCGCCGTTACCATGGCTTTCTCGCCCCGTAGCGGCCGCAACACTTCGGCCAGGGCAATGGAAGCTGTGGTGCCGCTGAGATCGAGGGGTAGGTACTCCTTCATCAGACTGGGGATGCGCTTGGCGTTCCGTTGGGGTACGACTTGATACTCGGCAAAGCTGCCAAAGTGCTGCGTAACGACGGCATCCCCCGCGCGCAGGTTCTTCACGGCCGACCCAACCTCCACCACTTCTCCGAGGGCCTCAAAGCCGCAATCGAAGGGAGGGCGAACATCGGGTTGATAGATGCCGGCAGAAAAGTTGATGTCGCTTGCGTTAATGCCAACGAATTTGTTCTTTACGACAACTTCAGTTGGCTTTATGGATTCTGGGAAGTCCGCTGTGATGATGGAGGTGGCTTCACGAAAGTTCACCGAGAGGGTGTGGGCCACAATCTTTCGGAATTGTGCGTGCTTCATGACTAGCCCTGCTTTGATGGAGGAAGACAACATGAGGAGAAGATAAGAAGTGATTACTGACCTGAGTCAAGTCAATGACAATCCATCGTGCCATGTGGGCAGAGGTCGGGGTCAGTTTGCAGTCATATGATGCGTATGTTGCGGCTGAAGAGTTGGCTGAACCAAAAGTAACCCTAGCGTCTGCAGGGGAATAATCAATGGGGAAGACCGAGGGGCAAACGAGGAAAGAAGCACAATCAACAGCCAAAATACAAAAGAGGAACCACCCACTCCCCCATGGAGGAGGGCTCTGGTGACTGGGAGCGAGCACCACCACATGTAGCCACCTCCATGAGGGAGAAGAACGAAGAGAAAGAGAACGGCAAAAACGAAGTTCATGCTATATATCTTGATTCACTAGAGAAGTAGATATCTTTTGGCTCTGCGGTGGAAGAAGCGGCAAAGACTGCTTCTAGGGCATCGACAGCGTGGATTGGAAGGTGTGTGGGCGTGCTTGCAGCTCACTCCTTGAGTGGATGTGATGATGCAGTACACGAAGGAGGCACGCTCATAGTCATGACGAATGATCTTTTGGTGGCGCTCCAATGGCCGCAATTCCATGGAGGCCGATGGGAAACAACAAAAAAAATGGCAACACGCGAGCCACACAGCAGCCAGTTGCTGCGCGGCGAGGCAATCTTCGTTGTGTCAGCCCCAACCCAACCTGACGACGTGGAGGAGACTTCCTCAGCTCAAACCGCCGTCACACGCACACACGAGCACGCCGGAACGTGGGTGACCGAGGTGAGGTAAAACGCAACGGTTTGAGAGGGAAGGGTAGCACCAGCAACGAGGAACAGGAAAAGTGGAGATGAGGGAGAGAGAACAAGTCACAAACGCAACGGATCAAATCAAATTAGAACACAAAAAAAAACATGAAGGAATGAGACGCCAAAAAAGAAGAAATAAATGAACGTTTTCGATGGGGGAAAAAAGATGTCGTATGTTGTACCAGATGGGATGAACCCCATAGAAGGACAAGTACACGAAACAGACTGCCGTGGGTGTCACTACACACAGAATGAACATCCCCACCAGACAAGCCAACCGTGTGCTTAAACCTCTTCTTGATTCCTGGCCTCTTCCGCGAGGCTCTCCGGCGCACTGATTGCCGCCGCGGGCTCCTGTGGTTGGGCATTTCCCTTTGGGTCCTCCCAGGGGAAGAGGAAGAACACCTCAAAGATGAAGCACACAAGACCCATGGCGCCAAAGAAGATGAAGGCGATGGCCTGGCCCTTGTCCTGATCGCCTGAGGCACCACCCGAGATGTGCTCCACCGCCGTCGGGTAGAAGGCGTTGATGAGGACGGTGAAGAAGAACTGCCAAAACTGGGTCCAGGAGCAGCCAATAGGGCGGAAGCTTGGTGGAAAGAGATCCTGCGTGAGGACGTAGTAGCATGGGCCGACGGCGAACTCAAAGGACATGATGAAGAGAAGGATGCCCGTGGTGGCCACCCCATCCTTCACCGACTTGGTGCTCGCCACCCCGGGGTAGACGGGAACTCCGCAGAGGAGGAGACACATGGCCGCGCTGAGGAAGGACCCCGCGAGGAAGAGGGGGCGAAGCTTGAAGAAGCGCGTCAGGGGGAGGGAGCCGAGGGTCGTGACGAAGTTCCACATCATCACAATCCAGTTACCCACCAACGGGGCCGTGCCTAGGTTACCCATGATGGTTGGGGCGTAGTTCATGACGGCATTGATGCCTGTCAGCTGCAGCGAGCCGGCCACGGCAATGCCCATGAGTAGCTGGGGAATCATCTGGGTGATGGTGTACTCAGAGGACTTGAGCTGAACCGTGTTCTCCTCTGCCGTTTCCTCGTCCTGATCAAACTTGGCCTGTGTTTCCTTGCTCACAATGGAGAGCAGCACAAAGAGGGTCGACATGAGGGACGACAGACCGGCGAAGCTCTGCATGCGGGACATGATGTACTGGTCCTTGTTTTCGGAGTACCACACGCTCTGGCCCACCCCAAGACCCATGGTTGCATCCACAAAGATGCCAAAGGTGGTGAAGATCTGGTAGAGAGAGCCTAGGGTGCACTTGAATTTGGGGTTGGCGTTTTGGTCCACGTAGAGCGGGCAGGCCACACCAGCCATGCCAACAAAGAGGCCAATGGTCAGACGTGCGCTATTCATCACCCAAAACTCATTCTCTGCCAAGGAGAGGTGGTACATCATGGAGCACACCAGCCCACCGAGACCAATGATCAAAAAGGACAGCTTGGACCCAATGCGGGTGACGAGTGGCCCAGACGAGATGGCGCCAATGGCGCAGCCAAGAATCATGGAGGCGGCAAAGATGCCACTATCCAATGAATCGTAGCCGGCGGGGTTTTGGCACTCCTTGTCCTTGTAGGACCAAGTGCAGCGATTGTCGTCGAGGCAGGCGCTGCGAGCGGCATCATCGGTGTGGCCCGCCCAGTCGCTGTTGGGGTACGCCACACGGCAGGTGATGTCTGACCACCCGCAGTAGCCGCCGTGGTTGTGCCAAGAGTCCGGGGCATCGGCGGTGAGGTTCGTGAAGTAGCGGCAATCCCCGAAGCTGAGTGTCTCACAGGCCGTGCGTCCAGCGTAGTACTTGGAGCAGTCATTGCCCATCAGGTACATTTGGGAATACACCGCCACATAACCAATTGTGATGCCGTTAATACCTCCGCCACAGGCAGGGACGAGGGCCACCTTGAGGTTGGAGAGGCTGAAGAAGGACTCCTCTTCGTCGTGGGGGGAGGATGGGGGTGCGCTGTGCTCCTTCAAGTCGTCATCCTCAAAGGGCTCACGGCTGTGGTCGTTGGGAGTGCTGGTCTCCACCACCTCTTCGGTGTGGTCGGCTTGCATGATGAAGGTGTGTTTTTTGGGGACGTGCGGAATGGAAAACTGGCAGACTAATACACCGTGGCAAGGGAAAGAGAAAACGTGTGCTAGAGAGATATCAAGGGTAAGATAAGATGATTGGTGTGCGATCCATGGTACACATGACACACGTTGGCTCAGTGAAACTGTTGTGAAGAAGTTCTCCTTCCAGAGTGACCCCAGAGGATTGGTGTTATTGCATGCTCCATGCGTTATGGATAATAATAGTAGCGTTGATAGAACCAAATTGATGAAGATGATGATGTCGTTCAAAAGACGCACACAGATGGCTGTGGTGGTCGTGGTAGCTGCAGGTGCTGTGGTTGCTTTCACTGCCCCACACTGCAGCACAGTCCGAGCGCAGTGAAGGACGGCCTGATACCGTGGCACGGCATCACCTCGGAGTCCATAATTGAGTTGATCACCGCATGGAACAACTCTGAGTCATTGCCAGCTACTACAACACCTTCATGAAGAGATGTGCGACGAAGAAAGAGACAGGCGCCATCAACATCATCGTCATTGGCACACATGGGCCTAGTGCACATGGACTGACGTGTGATATCATGTACCTACAATGGCGTTTGTGTCTGTGTGTGTGTCTCGGCTCCAACTCCACCTTAGATTGATGACACAAGAATATTGGGACGCGTGCTCTGTAGCTCTGTAGAGGATGAGAGACATGCCACGACTAGGGAGACGATGGCGAGGGCCCTCGGAGGTGTTGCAAGAGCCCCGACGGGTTCCCAACTTCGCGGGTCTCGCTTGCGCTGTTGTTGACGGCACGTACGAGAAGCTCACGAAGTTCGGAGCCAACCTCTGGACTGAGGTCCGCTGCAGTCGTCCAGCGGTTCACGGCTGTCTCGATGGGTGTTGCTGCCGGTGTTGGGGCATCTCCTTCCATGAGCTCGTCAATGAGGTCGGCGAGGTCGTCGTTCTCCCCTGGTTGCACGACAGAGCCTTCCGCTGGGCTTGGCGAGGCTACGGTTGCCACGGGAACCGTTGTTGTGGGTACGTGGGGGGCTGCAGGTGGAGCGGCATGTGCGGTCGTGGCTGCCACAGGTGCAGGTGTTGCTGCAGGTTGTGTGGCGGTCGTGGTCGCCGGACGCGGCGGCGGAGCCTCACGCGCCAATTCAAAGATCATCACATCTGTCAAGTTGGACAGCGGCTGGCCACCGTTCTCGCTCCAGGAGACCATCAGCGGCCGCAGCATGCGAAGCGCAAGGGGAAGGACTGCCTGGAATTGCGGCATTTCGTGGGAACCTTCTCGGATCAACACCTGCACCACCGCATCCATAATGGCGTAGATGGCCTCTCTGCCCCCCACAAACCAGCCGCTACCACGACGCACCAGTGCGGCAACAAAGTGAATCATGCCCGCGCGTAGCGTACCGATCCACTGCGCATCGGTCAACTCTGGCGGCATGCCAAAAGTGGAGAAGAGAAAGCTTGAGAAGCGGAGAAGGAACGAATAGATCTCGGCTCGAATCTGCTCGCACGTGGGACCATTGGGCCGTAGCTGCTCCGACAGCGCTCGCTGCACACTGGGCTCATCCACCAGTGCGTGGAAAAAGTCAAGCGCTTGCAGCTCGGCAAAGTTGGTGTTGGGCATGGTTGACTGCAGCCGCAAAAGACGACTGCGCATGGCCTCACGGCTCGCCACCACAACACTAAAGTTTCCTTGCAAAAGTTGCATCATGGCACCAAAGTCCAGCGACTGGATGAAGGGCTCCACCACTTGATCGAGGTAGCCATCAGCATCATCATCATCATCATCATTACTGTTGGCAGGTTGTGCGGCTGCACCAGCAGTATGGGGAGTGGGTTGCTGTTGTTGTTGTGCAGCAGCAGCTGCGGACGACGGAACCGCCGCTGCAGCCCGTACCGCGGCAGCTAATGTCTCTCGACGCACACGTTGTGCTTCTGGCTGTGGGGCCTCCGTCGCATCTGCCGCTCTGCTATTTGTTGGCTGCTGAACCTGCGCACTCACGATGGGAACTGTGTGGCCAACGGACTGGCCCAGTGCGGCGAGTCGTCGGGGTACCTCGTCCAGCTGGTCCATGTTGCAGTGCAAGTGTAGGTAGACCCCAGCAATGGGTGGCTGCACCGTCCGCTGCACGTTGACGTGGTGTACCGTGTGCATCGGTGCCGTGGGCAGGCTGAAGATGGTTGCTGGCTGCCCACCTTGTGCGAGCGGCACACCGCCCACCACGGGTGGCGCACCACCTGCCGCTGACGACCCCGCACTCACTGGGGCTGCTGTGGGAGGTGCCACCGTCGGAAACTGCACCGCCACGGGAGGTGCGGCGCCTGGTGGCGCAGGACCCCCAGCTGACTGAGGGTGGGCGAGGCCTGCGAGGACGGAGGAGACGACGGAGGCCATGCTGGATTGGTCGGCGTTGATGGCCGTTATTACTGCGGGCACTAAACCTTGAAGAAGAGCCGTGGTGGGGTCTGCGGTCGTGGTAGTTGTGGCAGGAGAAGGTGTGGAGGTAGAGTTAGACGGCTGGACATCCGTGGCGGGCCCAAGTACAACATGGGCGACACCGCCGTCGGTGAGGTTGAAGTCGGAAAGGAGCTCATGATCTTGCATTAAGCGACCGGCGTGGATCAGGCGGATGCGCGCGAGGTCGGGCAAATCGGGGAGGTGTTGTCGCACCGCCAAGCGTAGTATCGATACATGGTCAGTGGGATTCATCTCCAGCCCATCAATGTTGTGCTCCTGTCGCACACCGCGAATGGATATCCGCATCTTGTCTCCACTATTTTGCTTGCACGCGCGCACGCAAAAAAAAACAACAACAGACAAACGGCGAACCTATTTTTGTGTGTAAAAGAGTGACGAAAGAGAGCATCATCATCTCATCATCATTGTTGCCACATGGATGGTATGTAGTGTGTCGTACTTTCATCGTGTGTGTGTGTGTGTGTGTGCGTGCGCGTAACGACTAGGCTGACTTGGACAGACGTTCTGCCATCTTCCGCTGTTGGTATATACGCACCTCCAGTGGGGTAGATGGGATGCGCCAGAAGAGGAAGGCAGAGAGTGCCAGCAAACCATGCTCCAGCAGGACGAAGTACAGCCCCACGTGCACCTTCATGGAGGCCACCGTGGCCTCATCCTCCGCCTCCTCCACCCCAAGCAACCGCAGCTGCTTCTGGAATGAAGCAAATCCCAGAATGGCGGTATTCACGACGACGGCAGCATAGACAAGGTAGCGAAAGATGCTGCACCAGGTTGACGTCTCGAGCAATCCAATGCGGGGTACAGGGCGACGAACAATGTAGCACAGCTTGAAGAGGTCGGCGCGCATCTCCACCATGTTCGTGACGAGCGCAATGAGCGCTGCGGCGGGAAAGACGAAGGAGAAGAAGAGAATCTGAGTGAGTTGGGTGGCCATCTCAACGTAGTCAAAGAAGACTTCGTAGTCGTCCAGCATCTCATCCACCTCGTCCAAGGCCGAGGTTGAGCTCCCGCCGTGGCGCGCTTGGCTGCTACCGGCAGACAAGGACGGACGTGAAGCAGCACCAGGTTCCACCGGTGCTGGCGACACGCCCCCCACCACGTGCGCTGCTGTGGAGGCTTGGGTGGATGACATCATGCGGCTGCGGTGGGTATTGAAAAAAGGCAGTACGGTACTCGTGAAGAAGCGCATCGCGGCAGAGACGGAGAAGATGTAGGTTAGGCAGACCGCGAGCTCCTGTACATCACGTCGAACGACGGCTAGGTAGATGAGCTTGATGTTGCCATTGAGGAGATCAAAGACGACGCGCTTCAGAATCATGGCCCGCATGTACTCCGCACGATAGCGGTAGTTCTCCCACAAAGTCAGTCGATGGGCCATGACGGTGAATGAGGTGCTCAGAAGCTGCAGCAACATGGAATAGAGTACTCCAGGCACCATACTCATCCATGGATGATCGTGAGCATCAAAGAGGGCACCAGGCTTGGCAAGGTGATGAAGCAGTGGCACCTCTATCCATGCCCCATCCTCGACGAGGCTTTCTACATTGAGGGAGACGACCGCAAGGCCAACCGACATCACCACAAAAGCGGCCACACAAATCCACGACAAGGGCTGGAGCAGCACCGCGCGGCGCCAGCTTGGGTAGAGGTGGGTCTTCTTGCCCGTGATGGGGTCATAGCCCGGCCGGCCAACGAACTCGTGCATCCGCTCCATCCCTGACTCCCCGACGCTCGACGTCGCCGAGGCATCGAGACTCATGCCCGACTGGAAAAGTTGTTGCCGCATACTCAGCACGCTGCACCTCCGCTCCCACCACTTGATGCCCAGCACCCCCCACAACACCATGACCGCCGAAAAGATGCCCGCACAGGGGCTCTCCCCCGTTGCGTAGCCGCAGAGGTGGTCCATCACCATCACACCCACAGAGGCCACGGCCCCACCGAGCAGCCAACGTTGGTAGTGGTACATCCACGCGAAGTAGAACATCACCTCAGGGCCAAAGTAGTGTGCAATGGCATCCTCATTGGCAGCGAAGACGAAGAAGCGAAGAAGGAAGGCGGGACGCAGCACGTTGGTCCAGCGTTCGAGACCCAAGGTGGTCTGCCAGAGCGCATCCCGCAGCTCATCCACATGAGAGGGGAAGAGAGCCACCTTGGCCTTGCTTGGTACGCGCGCCAGGACGTAGACGACATCGTTCATCACGCTGGCAAGGATGCGCTTCCGTTGGGCGTCGGTGAGTCGCGAGGTGGAGGATGGGTAGGACGGATCGATGCCCAAGGTGCCCTTCGCGTTCAGGCGGCGGAGTTGGTGGCGGTAGAAGTCCTGCGCTGCGGAGGCGAGCACGGTGACGTGGATCGAGACGGAGGCCACGCGGGATGCGGGGGCACAAAACGGACAGACCTCCACCTCAAAGACGGAGCAGCCACATGGGCCATGATGGGTGTGTTGGCCGCCACACACGCGGAAGCGGGTGCCCGCGAGAACCGCCACGATGGGCTTGAGGTGGCGCTTTATGCTGTCTTCGCCAGTGAGGACGATGCAGTAGTCGCAGACGAGGCTCTCACGCAAGGGGCTGACAACGACGGGCAACCCACCCAAGATGGATTCCAGCCGCGCGAGTCGTTCCTCCTCCTCCTTCTGGTGAGTGGCCGCGTGATGGGCAGTGGCGAGCTCCCATTCCGTCAAGCAGCGGCCAACGTCGCCGTCGTCGTCGTCCTTGGGAGATGCGGCACGACGTCGCTGGATGCGCGGTGTAGCACCTGTGGTGGTGGTACCCCTCGGTGACCCACCATGGCTGAGAAAGTCGGGCCCACCAAAGGCTGCCTTGAGCTGTGCGTGTTGCTCGTCGCGCTTTGCTTGGATGGCGCGTTCTACATCGGCCAGGCGGCAGGCCTCGAGGTGGCGCTCGCCCTCAGCGGCAGCCACAGCGATGTCTTCCATCGTTGGGTAGTTGGCGGGGTGCGACGGCGCCTTTCTTCGTGCGGATTTTAGCTGCCGTACCCCACTTGGCATGTTGCCATCGTCGATTTCTGTGCGTGCTCGACGTGACCAGGATGTCAGTGCATCGGAGGTACCAGGCTGTGGCACATACACCATCAATCCTCCTTCCTTGTTGCGCAGATGCTTCTCAAGTTGGCTGTGGTTCTTGTGAAGAAGCGTGCGACGGCGTGAGTTGTAGAACATTGTCCTGCACACAACACACCACAACACAACTCTCTCAACGTCTACCCACCTCTCTCACTCCTTGTGTCGTGTACGAAGGAGTGACTCTAGTCCTATGACAATCAACGTATCGTGCATGAAGGAAATGGGGAGACGAGATGATGTCAGACATCTTCATGGCAACCTGGGCTACCCGGTGAGGGGTGGATGCAGTGACGGTATGTGCTCACGGTTTGTGAAGAAGTTATTGCTGTTGTTGTTTGTGTGTGTGTGTGTCAGTCGAGGTCGAAGTCGTACTTAATCTTCAGAGCTTCGGCGTGAATGCTGTCAATCTCCTCTGCCAACTCATCGTTCATCCAGCCTAGCGTGTTGAGAAGCTCCGTCGCCTCCCGCACCATCATCTCCCCCAGACTCAGCTGGTACATCATGGACAAGCTTCCAAAGTCTGGCGCGTACTTCACACGTCGCGAGCCCATCGTCAGTCGCTGAATGATGTAGCGTTGCTGCAGCCTCGGGGAGAGCTGCAGGAACTCCTTGAGAGGGGCAGACTCCTCTGCCGGCCACGGCGGCAACGTTTCCTTGGACTCATTCTCCGTGCCAGACGATTTGGCAGCGCGCTCTCGCTCGTAGGCCTCAACCGCTGCGGCAAAGCGCTCGTGCATCCCATCTTCATGATGCACACGGCCAAAGAAGGCTTTCTCCCACCGTCTGGAGAGCTGCCGGCGGTCTTCACCCGTGGCGCTCGTGGAAGCCCCACCATTGAAGATGTTTTCGGTTGAGTTTCGACCGCCACCATCGTCCGCCCCTCCATCACTGCGTTGTTTGTGTGGTCCGGTACTTCCCTTTTCATGGAAGGAGTGCTTGTAGAAGGATTGCCGCTGTTTCTCAAACTGCTCATGCGGGCTTGCATGTTCGCGCTCGTTATTGGATGAAGATGACGCCTCACGACCACCATCACGTGAAGCATTGACGACCCAACGTTGCTGAAGAAGGATAGGCCTAACACGGTGGATGAGCACATTCCTGCATCTACCACCCAGTGATACACGTACGGCACACGACCACACATGTTGGCTGCATGTGGGAAAGCCTCCACTAAAATGATGCATGTGCGTAGGGAATCGCCTCGACTACCTATGCCTACGAGTGCACCTACCAGAGAAGAAGGGGAGTACAAATGTTGTGTGCAGACACTACAAATCCGTCCTCGTTTGAGCAAGAAAAAAACAATTTTTTCCTTGCATCATTTCATCTTTCAGCCGGAGCTCATTCGAACTGCACGACAGGTGTGCTTGTCTCAGCTTTGCGTCGCTGCACACGGCTCCTGCGTCACCTGCACCACATCTCCGGTGATGGTGGCAAACAGGAAGGCGTTGCCGGAGCCGTCGGAGTCGCAGACCTCGTGGTAGGTGATGCGATGCTTGAGCAGCGCATTCCCACCCATCACCCCCACCAGTGCCTGTACCTGGCAGTGAATCTCAAATTCTGTGCGCATGAAGAAGACCCCGAGCTCCTCCGCCGTCGTCACGTTGTAGCTCTCCCGAATGAAGTGCTGTGACAGCCTGCCAAGGTAGCGCACCACAGCATAGCCGGAGAGGTAGTCGAGTGGGGTCAGGAGCACCGTAGGGATGATCTCCTCCAGTGCGTTGAGGGAGCAGGGAAGACGCTCCAGCGGGTGGTGCAGGTGACCATCTTTGCCACCCGCAGCGCCAAAGGTGGCATCGCGTGCGGCGTTGAGGTTGGCGGAGGCGGTCTTCGTGAAGGGCTCGCTGACCTTGTCGAGGATGTTGCGCACCGAGGAGGAGGCTGAGTTCACGATGGAGCGCCACTGCCGCCCAAAGGCAGTGGTGCGCTTGGGGTGACGATAGTAGGTGTGCTCCCCACCACCACTGTTGTTATCGGTATTGATGGGGATGGTGGGGGCTGTGACGGTTGATGGCCGTTGCGTGCTGGACAAGGTGGTACCACCCCCGGCAGAGGCTGGAGCATCGTAGCCAGTAAGTGGAGCAACCCCGTAGTCCATCACAAAAGGAAGGGTGAAGGGGGCATTGCAGGTGGTAAAGAGACGTCGTTGGCACGTGTAGAGGAGGTTGTGGCGTATGTGGTTGGTGCCACCTGTCTTGGCAGTTGTGCCATCGGCAGCAGCACTGCTGCTCTCATCACCAGCGTGGTCAAAGCTCATGTAGGCACCCCCCGCCGATGAGCCGCACGCCGATGACCACGTCGTGGTTGTGGCATCTCCGGCATTGTCCTCGCCGACGGAGACGGCGCTGACGTGGGGACTCATGGTGGCTCGTCCCCCGCCACTCTGAGAGAGCTTGAGGAGGAGTTGCATCATCCACTGCTGCACCTCGAAGTCTTGCAACGCCATGGAGGATAGTGGGTGGGGAATCATGAGGCCGTTCATCACATTGCCATGCACCATGTTGCGCACACACTCGCGAAAGGCGGCGTCTTGATATCGGATATTCACCAGGCGGCCATTCACCCCGCCGACCATCAAGCAACCGGAGAGACGGAGCTGGAGGTCCTTGGAGTTGGGCTCGAAGAAGGCATCCACGCGGAAGTCCACCACACGCAAGCGCTCCGGCGAAGGGTGACGCATGGCGATGCGGCACACAGTCTGTACGAAGGCTCGCTTGGCATCGGCGAGACAGTCATTCATAGCGGTACATGAGATGCGGTTCTGCCCTTGCGCACCACTCGAGCTGCGATCCGGCAGGAAGCTGAAGCGTCTGTTGAGAATGACACGTTCCTGATAATCGAATACGTTGGCACTTTCTGGAATGTAGGGGATGGTTACCATCATGGAATCCTCGAACTTGGTGTCGATCATGCCGAGCATCATCTCCGCCTCATCCACATCGTCGATCTTAATGACGAAGTCGGCGGCATGAAGGCCGCCATGACTTCCTTCGGCGGTCGGCCTACCCAAACCATCCACGTCACTGCCTTCGGAGTCGGTGGAGAGCCAGGACGCACTCGACCCACTGTGGGAGGAGGACCGACTGCCTGAGTCGCTCCCCGTGGAGTGTCGGGAGGAGCGCCGACTCACCCCAGCCCCGGAGCTGGAAGAGGAGCTTCGGCTGCTCCCGCTCTGGTCCGCACTCTTACGGTTGTTGCCACGTCCACGTCTGGCCCGTCGGTGTTTCGCAATGAGGTCCTTGAGACGCACCACCGACTCTTGGTTGGCAATGCCTGGGTTCACCACCTGCACATCGGGCAGGGGACGAAGTGGGATGCCGGTGAGTCGGCAGCCCGTGCCGGTAAGTGTGCCAATGATGGCATCGGGCCCCAAAATGATGGAAACCCGCATGCCAAAGCAGGCGTTGAGCTTGTGAAGACGAAGCTTGAAGAGAAGTTGCTGGTGAAGGGAGAACTCAAGGAAGGGGAGGGCTTGGGACACCACCTTGGCCAACTCAACGCCCTTCACGTCCTTCTTCTCTCGTGTCACCGTCACTTGCAGCAGCCGGCAGGGGCCCTCGCAGCTGAGGTCCACGGGGAGTGCGCAGGAGGCCAGAAGGACCTCTGGCACGGGCTTGACGTGGCAAATGTTGCACATGCTGTGGTGAACGAGCTCGGAGAGATCGTTCATGGGTCGTGAACGATGGTTAGGGTGGTAGAGGTGCACCATGGCACAGCTTCGCTTCTGCTCCTGACTCTCCATAGCTTTTCGGAAGAGGTACTCAGGCCCAGCACGCCATGGCACCAGGGCACGGTCCAACATCACTGCCGTTCCGTAGAGCGACAACATCACCACATCTTCCAGGTACTGCGTCTCTTCTTCATAGCCCAGAATGGCATTGCAGTGAAAGGCACGGGCATTGGCCCGAAGCTCCTCACGCAGCTCCATCCACCATGCGTCGCGTTCCTGTGAGATGACCTGCCTCGACTTCACGCGGGACACGATCTTGACGGAGCGCGCGCAGAGGTGCCCGCCAATGTGCTGAATGCAGCCCGATGGGAGGTCCTTCACGGTGAGAAGGAGGACCATGGTCCGACTTCCTGTTGTCAGGGTGGTGGCCGAGGGCTGCGCCACGGGGAGGGAGTTGGAAGCGTCGATGTTCATGGGCGGGGTGGTTTTGGCTGGCCCAGGCCGCAGCTTTGGCGTCGTGCCCGCACTGGCGGAGGTGGGCACGGTCGCTGCCTCTGCCGCCGCCATCATGATGGACGAGGTGGCATCAACGGATGCCGCTTGAATCGAGTTGTTTAGTCTGGCAGAATCATCCCAATTGGCATACTCAGGTGACCCGCTGGGGCTCGGGGTGGAGCACCGCGTGGACTTGGCCGGTGCGGCGTCTAAGTTGACCCACGTGCTGAAGGAGGCCGCCCCAGTTGCGGCCGTCACCAATGGCCGTGGGTCGTAGAGCTCGTGCTTCTCCACATGCTTCACAGCAGAGATGACGCATGGGGTACCATATGCACGTACAATGATACCGTTGGGTTCCATGTCAAATGCCTCCACGTAGCCCAGGACAGCATTGCACTTCAGCTCCACCACCTTGCGGCTCAGCTGCCGACGTACCTTGCCACTCAGCTTGAAGAGCTGAATCACACGTGCTTCGTTGGTGGCGCGGAAACTGCGGAGGTTTGTCAGGCGTGAGTGCTCCGGATCGGCCTTGACGAGGAGCTCCTCCACCATCGTCCGCGCCGACTCCACGCGGAAGACGGATGGGTCGAGACGTGAGGCACTAAAAATGAAGACGCCCTCCTCCTCAGCCGCCAGGGTAGGGTGCTGAACCCCCATAGCGGCGATGGGGTCCATGTTTTGCTCCAGCCGCAACACAACATGTGTGGTTGGGAAGTAGGTCATCCCGGTAGACGCCGACCCCCCACTCGGAGCCTCCGCGCTCGGCCCGGGTGACTCAATGGATGGAGAGAGGAACAGTCGGTAGGTGTATCGCTTCGGCAGGCAAGGCACAAAAGGGTTGGTGGCGGCGTGGAACTTGATGCGAATGGTCAGACGAATCTCTCCACGTATGCCAGATATGGTGTCGTACAAGGGGAACCACCCAGAAATGAGTGGGTTCTCTTGGTACATGATGCTGTTGCAGTCAATGAGGACGAGCCCCACAATGTCGTCGCGGCTGATGATGTCGTGGTCAAAGACACGCACCTCGAGCGGGTCCTCCTGGAGCACAAAGAGGTCGGGGATGTCAAAGCGGAAGTCTTCATTCCATTCAGGGTGGCGTGTACGTCGAACAATGGTCGTATAGTGATCTCGATCATCAAGACGAATAGAAACGTAGGGGTCGGCCAGGCCGGTGGCCCGGTCCATGATGGGTAGGTCGCGAGCTGCATGTGCAGTCACCTTTAATGTGGCCATGGCGGATTGGAAGGTGAAGGTAAAAACAGCACCGTCCAATGCGGCTGACAAGCCACACAAGTGACGACTTCCCTAGCTTGTATAAATGAAGAATAGCAACCAATAAAAAATGAATGAAGTAAAGAATGAAGATGAGTACTCTTGTGTCGTGTGCATTACCATGGAGGTGAAGAGGGGCTCTTGGGCACTTGGCCGCATGTGTGCGTACGCGTGTCTGTGTGGATGTGCAGGTGCTCTGCTCTCGGTCATTTGAGGGTCGTACATCACTATCCTCCAGCGGGTGGCACAGGCACCAACCACCGTTTCCAGAGCGAGCGCATTTCGGCCATGAAGCAGAGGTTTGGCTGTACCAGCGGCCGTACACGCTGAACAGCGGACACGAGGGTCATGAAGGTGGGGGCAGATTCATCACCCTCATCACGAGGTGCTGCGTGCAGAATCAGTGGCTGCAGACGCCACATGAAGTAGAGCAGCACAGCACTGGCACTTCGACTGATTCCTTGCTGACAGTGCAGCAACACCGACGGCGGGCGTAGCTCATCAGTGGAGTGCTTCCTCAACAAGGCCACCACCTCATCCTGTGATGGACCTCGAGCAAAGGGCATGTCGCGACACGCACAAGGCGACGGCATTGGTAGTGCGCGCCGCTCCTCGAGGCATCGCACAGCAAAGAGGCGCAGCGCGGCCTGAAGTCGGTCTCGCTCTTCACTTGCTTCACTGGGCAACATGCTGAGTGCGTGGATGCCACGAAGGACCAAGGTACTGTCAAGTAGAATGGAGTATTCTGAATCAACGCAGTGGTGGATCACGGCGTTGGTGAGGGCGTAGAAACTGTCCAGACGTGTGCTGGCGGTGTCCGTCACCCCAACCACGAGGCGGTAGATGGGGATGCGGAGGACACTGGGCTCCCACGCCGCTATATCCCCGAGCAGCTCCACAGCATCTTCCAAAAACTGCAACTCCCGGTCCCACACCCGCGACACGTGTTGTTGCCAGAGTAGCTGCATCATCTGCACTTGATCTTGAGTCGATGGGTCTGATATCTGCGCAACATCATCATCATCATCATCTTCAATAATATTCGGTGCAGACATTGGCGCCAGTGGAGCTGCGACCGTAGTAAAGGGGAAGAGCTGTGCTGAATCTACTATCTCGGCAATCATGCGAATAGCACGAGTGCCGGTCCTACTCTCATCAAAAAGTACAACGCCAACATCTGTGTGTTTGTCCTCTTCCGGGGAGGAGTCGGTTAGGATCGTAACAATGCATCGAGCCCACCGAGGATTGTGTGGAGCAGCGTCCTTCGCATCATCAGGTACCCCTGGTTGATTTCCATGCAGCAAAATGCGCTCCGTGAAGTTTTGTGGCGAAATGGCGGACCGATTGCTCAAGAAGACGTGGCCAGCGGAGGTGACGGAGCCAATGGATTCCGGTCGCAGAGCATCGTGCTCGCTGCCGGCAGCCAATCGGTATCTGATAACCTCAGGTACATGGTCGAGGAGGAGAGGTTCTTCAGGTGCGTTGTCCTTGGGCGTAGATTCATTGACCAAGGTGGGCACAAAGTCCTGAAGAACGGCGATGCTCATGTCATTCACCGCCGCAAGATCCCGATTCCTGGCAAGGATCCTTGCCAAACGAGTCAAGGTAGATGACATCTCTCCACACTCAACAAGAAAGGAAGCCTGTTAGAAGCAAGAAGAGTGAAGAAGAGATAAAGACAGCATTGAGTGAGCGGTCGCAGGCAGAGAAAACAACAAGCCATGGGCAGAGGAGGACGAAGCACAACTCCCGCCGACTCATCCCAGGCCCTAAGGCGCACACTGCATCACCGAAATAGATTCTGAAGCGTCTCCCTCACGTATGAGTTCTGAAAACTGCGCCAACGCACTGGCGCTGCCGCCAAGTTGGTCGGCGCATTTGTGCCCACCTGGAGGAGGACTGAGAGGAGGAGAAGAAAGGCTGCGCCGCTCTTCCAACCAGAGGAATCCAGAAACTACTGCGCCACGCTCTCCCGCATGGAATGCAAACACACATCAACATGCGAGACAACTGCGCTGCATGCGTAGAGCATCAATCCGCAAGCACCCCCCCTCTTCCATGACATCCATCATGCAGACGGAGCAGCGGGCGTCTGTGCTTGGGCCCGCATCGACTCCTCATGCTTCTCCACGAGTGAGTGCCACAGCTCACCCACTTCTGGATGGCGCTGAACAAAGAGGTCCCACAAGAACGCCCGCCCAGTCACGGCCTCGGAGATTTCCTCCGGTCGCACAGACGGGACGCGCTTGGCAGTGTCATCGGGGTCGATCACCGGACTATACTGTGCCTTGATGAAGTAGGGGCTCTCGAGTGCCGTTTGGATAGTGATGCGCTCTCGTGGGTCCCATGCCAGCATACCAGCAATTAGCTCCCGTTCATCGTCATCCACATCACCAAATGGACTCTGGAGAACCTCTTTTAACCTGCTTTGACGCTGGACCGAATCCCCACTAGCGTGAATGATGTGCTTCATGACGGCGATGAAGGTGTCACGACTCGTGGCATCGCGGTGCTCCGCAATGGCCTCAATCGCTGAGTCACTTGGATGACCAACAACCTGGTAAATAGAGCGAAGTTGGCCGGGCCCACCCATTTGGCCCGTGGCAAAGAGGGGCCGCCCCAGCAACATTTCCGCCGCGATACACCCAATTGACCACACATCCACACCATGAAAGCTGTGGTGGTCAATAAAGCCCGTCGGACTTGAGGCCATCAATGTCAGAGTCTCTGGTGCGGCATACCACTGAGTGCAGTTGTCTAGCACCGTCTGTGCATAGCTATCACCCGTCACCTCCACATCCCGCCCCTGTCCAAAGTCGGTGATGCAGGTGTTGTACATGCAATCCAGCATGATGTTTTCGGGTTTGAGGTCTCGATGCATCACCGGGCAGAGATGCAGGTAGCCCACTCCGCACAGAATCTGGTAAAGTATGAACTTTCTGTAATCCTGCGAGAGTGGGTGAAGCGCCACTCCTGTTGTGGGGCATGGCAATGGCGCCTCGTTGGTATCATCTGGTGTGCCAGTGCCGTTCTTGTAGATGTAGCTTGAATCGAGCACCTCTCGCAAGGTGTAGTCCATCTTCTTCATCACCACATAGACGCTGTCAAAGGTGGACTGCAGGGCTCGAATGGACTCGTAGGTCATCATCTCCACCCCACCGAGCGGTATAAAAAAATCAGTGGCCGACATCACATTATCGTGGCGAAAGGCCATCATGAGCTGAATCTCCCGGGTAGCACACAGCCACATACGCGGCTGGTTGTTTTCAAACAGCTGCCGTAGTTTCTTCACAGCAACTAGAGTCTTGGTATTATACATCTCTTCCTTCTCTTCCGCACTCAGGCTGGGATCGTGGTAGTCCTCTGGCGGTTCCACACGGAACTTCTCCACTAGGTCGTTATCGCGGGCGGAGCAGACATAGCCGTAAGTGCCCTGGCCAATAGGGGCCACGGCCTCATACTGACACAGAAGCTCAAACACCTCATTGATCTCTTCGCCTTCGCTGCCAAACTGTAGCAGACACCGCTTACTGGCGAGGGGATGCCGCAGAATGGTGGCCAAAGCCGAAGGTTGGGCCATGACAAGGCGTACTAAATAAGGGTGTGAAGTGTATCAATGGGGGTTCAGAGAAAGAGCACACACCTCCTAACCAGATTAGTGTAAAGGTATTTGTGTGTCCAAACAACCAAGTACACAGGCCGCCTCAGGACGTTTTTCTTGCACTGCACGCCAGACCAACAGCTGGACGGCGCTTCTTGGTTCCTCCTTGAGGTGAAGGAGATGCGATCACCGGCACGTCGCTGACAAACCGGTCAATGTTGTCCTGCGAGTGGTGCTGCCGATGTAAATAAGGATGTAGAAAACACTGTTAGAGAAAGAGAAGGTAGGCGGCAGTCCGTGTCTGCTCGTACCACACCCAATTCTCGTCCAAACAACAATGATAGAGAGAGAAAGGGGGGGGGAAGAGGCAGTAGCATAACACAGGAGGAAGAACGCAGTTGGCTGTCCCGTAAAGACGCCAAATAAAGGGTAGCAATCAATTGGTTCAAGACTTAGGCGTTTGTGGTTATTCCCACCCAAGTTGTGGTCCATGATGAATGATGAAAAACCGTCATGATGGGGACGCAACCCACCAACATCACGGAGTGAAGAAGCGGCATCAGTCACTCGTCATCCTCTTCATCCACAGGTATCAGGCACTCTTTGAGAACCTTAGCAGTAAAGGAGGGCACGGTGCACTGGCCCACTCCCTGCATCGCTCGCACAGCTTTTCGTAGCTCAGGCGCCACATCATCTGCCACTTCGTTCAATATCCCATTCGATGCTGTCGATGGTTGAAGCAGCGGCTGCAGCAGCATTGAGCACGCAATGCAGATGCGATACGTGGGCGAAACGCCACAACAGCTCGTCGCCATATCTACGGACTGAACGACGCTGAGGCCTTCATCCGTGTTGGGTTTGCCACACAACCTACACGCAGGTACCCTCTTCTCTGTTGTTGGGTCCTCTCCCTCCAGGCCGGTGAATCGTGGAGGTTCCCATTGCTGCATTAGTGCATGATGCTGCACCGCTGAATGCCCCTTATTAATTTCGTTGTTGCAACGGCACCGCACACACTCCTCGATACAGTCTGGGCCCACACACAGTTTTTGTCCCAGATTGAGGCAGTTAAAAATGCTGGACCTGTAGGAGGTTTGCATGCTGTGAATGAACGTCTCGAGGCATCGACGAATGGACCGGAGAGAGGAGCCCGTGGATAGGGCTGGGCTGTAGCTACCCACGATGCCGTGAAGGCGGTTATAGAGAAGCACCTCCTTTGGCAGCAACGTGCGCATGGGGCGGAGCACCATCACACCGTGGGCGTTGTGGCTCAACATGCCACGAAAGGCAGTGGCGTGGACCACATCATTGCTGCCCCCGCCTTCCACGATACTCTGAAGCACAGCAGTGGCTGCTACCGCTGCGTTATCCCCGACAAGTATGTGGGTCCATTCCGGATTGTGTTGGGTGTCTTTTACTTCCGTCGTGGAACTCAACCACCACTCCTGCACCATGCGTGTTGCTACTGTTGTGAAGACGCGCTGCTGCACCCGGGCGTAGAGTGCCTCTCGCTCGGTCAAGGAGCGTTTGGCGTGGTGGAGGAAGGCGGCCACGTCTGTAAGTTTATCATCGCTGAAAAAATCATGATACGAGAATTGCCGCACCTCACCCGCAGAATAGAGAGGTACACCGGCAAAATCCCAACGTTGGGGTTGCTGCTCCACGAACTTCGCGAGGAGAGCACACTGATCCTGCACTGACGTGCGTGCAGCGTGGAGGAGTTGTGTACGGCGGTCCAACCCTTCACCGACAGAGTTCCATAGAGGGGGCATTATCAAGGCTGATTCGTCCAGAAAAAAGGGCAGCACAACATAATTCAGCTTACCTTTTCCACCGCGCAGCCTTCCCTGTGCGCGCAGCATACCAAGTTGGTGAAGTAGCATCATCGAGCTGGGGCCACCAGACACTGCCACAACGAGTGGGACGTCTGATGGGATGTGGCATTGAGTCGTAAGATTCTCTCGCACAGTTTTGGTGCAGAACGATGTGAAGCAGTCCTCACAGTAGAGTGCCTTGGGCCCATCACGGCTTAGAATGGTTCCACTGGCTTCCTTGCATCGGAAGCAGCGAGAAGCCATCAACTGAAGTGCGTTGCGAGAGAAGCGGCTGTATGTGTGCGACCCACAAACCGTGCTGGAAATTGAAATTCTCTTCGTAAGTAAGGGCTAGCACCAATGTTTCTCACTGAAGATGTACAGTACTTAACCTATACTTCATGAAACGTCATAGAAGAAACACAAATATTGACGACAAGGAAGCTAACGTGTCTTTTGTTGCTGTTGCACACACACACACACACACACACTGTGTGCGGTGCCAAAAGTCATGTTGAAGTTTGAATCACTGTACAGTGCAAATTGGGGAAGAAACGCCGGACAGACGTAGCAGTGGTTGATTACGGTTGTGCATGAGTGTGTGTGGACGTGGCAGAGAAGGGCGAGGGTGTGGCACACTTCATATTCACGTCCAACACACACTAACAACCCGGCGCACTGCGAGATACAACGAGAGTTATCGATTGCGCCAACACCAAAGAGGTGTTTGGGAAGATCGAAACATGAAGATGATGAAGAACTGTACAGTTGAAGTAGGTTTGGCTGCATTGGTGCCGAGGAGGGAGCTGAACTTGTGGAGGGTAGTGACGGGGCCCCCTTCACTTGAGAGGATGAAGAAGCAACCCACCTCATCGTTTCCATGGTTGTTTGTTTGTTGGTATGGGGTCATGATTCCCGACAAGATTGCAGCGCGTTGGGGTTGGAATTCTTTGCGAGGGCAGGAAAGAGATCTCCATGGATTAGTGCGCTGCCCGTGATGAATAAAAATAAGAAGAGAGAGTGAAGTGCTGGCTCCTTGACTTCGTGTGCAAGGATAGAAACGTGGTCGATGGGGGTGGTATCGAGTGATATATGCTCCTACTCCTCCCTTCACCACCGACGCTTAGAGTGTGGCCAGCGATCCGTCCATGGGACCCAAAACGGTTGATGCAGAAGAAAAACAGGATGCGCGTGAACGTCCGTTCACAACTCGCCGAGTGAGTGAGGGGTGATGACGAGGGTGGAGGGTGGAGGGTGGCAGTACCGCACCATTTTGGTCCCTGGTCAAAACATGAGAGCACCAAAGCGAAGATAGTTGCCACTGGCTCATCTTCATCGCATGAAGATTCTTTTGGGGAAGGGGGAGAGGGGCAAAAATCCGTCATGCAGAAATCTTGCACGATTGTGTTGAAGCACCATCACGTCCATTGCTTCAACACATCACACGCTGTAGACTGTGGGGGTACTCGCCGAGCGTTTCCCGCGTGGCTTTCCATCCGTTCGCTGCGGTGAAGAGGAGGCACCACGACCGGAGCGGACCGTCTTCGCCGTCGATGAATGCTGGGTAGAGGAGTTCTCTGCGTCCACATGGTGAAGTGACGTCGTTGGTTTTTGCCGTTTTGTCTTATGCTTGATTGTGGGCTCGTCTGCAGCCGAATTGAGGTTTGGTGGTGAAGAAGCTGCAGATGAGGATGACTTGAGGTGATGTGCAATGCGCGCACTAGCAGACGATCGATGACGAATGAGCTCCTTGGTTGCCACAACATCCGAATGCCGTGATGCACACCCCGCCAGCGCACTGCTCTTGGCGAGGGCTGACTCCATCATGGACTTCTCTCGTTGTGCCTTGCGCTGTTCTCTCTGCCGCTTTCGGCGGAGTACCGCAATTGGATGCTCCACCTTGGCGAGCATATCACGTCCGTTGTTTTGTGTGAAGTCTGCATCCTTTAAATCCGCCACAAAGGAGAGAATATCGTCCATGAAGTTCCACGACTTGGGTAGCGTGGCGTACTGAACCTCAACCGGTCGTGATTGCCATGGAAGGACAACTCCACTAGGATGCACCCTGCGCTGGGGCTGCTGGCAGCTAGCTAGATGTTGAAGCAATGGATCCAGCGCAAGCCATCGCGCACTTAGCTTCAGCATATGGCACTTCGCGTATTTGTTCGGGGGACGATTATTTCTACCTCAATGAGGATAGCAGTGACTGGCTGCTCGTTTCCGTTTTTGATGCTGGCGTGTGGAGAGCAACAAGCTTACAAGCTTACTGTGGCGAAAAGAAAAACAAAAAAATATGCGAATATGAAGAATTGGTGTGTATGAGACATCTGTACATGAAGATGGTATGCGGTACAAGGAGTAAATAAAAGAAAAAAACAGGCTGAAGATTGGGAATGACCTTATATCGTCGAATCGTGTCTGTATGCGTACCGGCTATCTAACCAAGTCACCAGTAGTGCGTGCGCAATCTCCGCAGGTATTCTGTCGAGTCGCTACTACTGCGTGACGACGTACGTAGCATCACCAATACCCACACACAAACCACTGTGCAACAGAAAATGGGCAATGAGAACATAAACGAAAAAAATCTATCCACGTCCGTATAGGGCACCCATTATCGTGGGCCACTAAGGACATATCATCACTCATGAACCTTCAACACGCGCTGCGCGCAAGCAGGGTTACGATGTGCAATCCATATCTTCGCATACTTCCAGGTTTAGCCGAAGTCCGAGCAGTTCATAGGCAAGCTTTTCACTCAGTGACACAAAGTACTCTGGTGGAAACAATATTGACAGCTCATCGGTCGTTTGAGTGCCCAGAAGGTTGCCAGAACGACGTGTACGACTACACCTCTCCCCATCAGCCCCATCCTCCTGCTTGTGCTCATCCTTGTACCATGCCGCAAGGGCAATCATCACCTCCCTCTCACGCTCTTTGAGGGTCTTTGCATTGGCATAGGTGCTATGTGCCCCCAGTGCCGAGCGCGGCACCCTCACTAACCTCAGACCACTCTTACGCTGCGGTGAAACAAATTCGTCCTTCTTGTCCTTCTCTTTTTCATCCTTCTTATCCTTGACGTGGGCGTTCGCCGACGCCAGGGCGGCACTCTTCGCCACCCGTCTGCCCATTAAGGGTACAAAGCCCTGAAACACATCCAAGTTGGGTGTTGACGCGGCTAACGGAAGGATTCCTGGAGAAAGGGCCACGGCAGATCGTGGGCAGTACTTGAAGTAGTCTGCCGCATTGCCACGACGACTAGACTTGGCGCACAGGCGCGTCACGAACTCTAGCGAGAAGGCCATCTCGTACCGCTGAATGACGAGCTGCTGGTAGCGAGAGAAGGCCTGCTGTTGATGGTTATCGTAGGTGGTGCTCGTCGGCTCACCACCAGGCTGCCGCGTGGAAGCACTGGCGCCGTGGCAGAGTGCCGTGGGGCTCGATGCCACATCATCCGCTACGTTGTTGGCACAGTGTCGCAGAAAGCCCGAGTAGTCAACCAGCTCCGTCGGGGGACCCTGCAGGGCCTCCTTCAACATGGAGTATATGCCAGCACCCACCAAGAAGGAGGGAATGTCCTCGAGCGCATTCACCGTTGGGAAGCACTGGTACAAGAAGTCCTCCACAAATTCGTAGGTTTCAGCGCAGTGCCGCTCAAAGTCGGGGTCGTTGGGGTCCAGTGACTTCTTCGGGTTCCAGATTTGGCCCACGAAGCTCAGGTCTTTGCTGGCCTCACGCAGCCACTCACGCTCGGTGTGGACGCAGTAACACGCCAAAATCATCCTGTTACGCTGATCCACGCGGTCAAAGCGGGCCGCACGCTCCTCCGAGGAGGTGAGCTGCCGTTGCTTGTAGTCGTCATGGGGTGTGTGGCTGAAGATGAGTTTCCACGCATACATGGCAGCGGCGCAGAAGATACGTCGACAGACCCCCTGAGCAAGACCCCAGCGTTCAAACGGCCGAGCAAAGGGCTTCACGACGGGCACGTCGTACTTCAGCTCGTGGACATCCACATAACTGTGGTAACGAATGGAATTGCAGACCAGTCCGCGAGGGATGGTCGACGGTGCCACAGAGGATGAGGACCCTGGTGCGAGGGGCGTTGCAGACTGCTTGGAGGGCTGTGGTGCGGGCCCAACAGCTCTACCGTAGTCTTCATATGGCCGGAGAGCGTTGTAAGGAACGATCAACACGTCACCCGTTGAGACAATCACACGCGGTGACGTACGCTTCACTGATCCATCCTTTTCCTTTGCATCACCACCACCGGGCTGACTAGACGATCGCTTGGGTTTTGCGTAGCCCATCGGCGGTTGTGTTGGGTGGCGCGAGGAAATTGCCGAGAGGCAGTATATGAGCGGCAGTGGAGCACGAATGAGTCGATGCAGTGCCGCCACCTCAAAGCCGTCGCTGTCGTGGTTGTAGCGGCTGATGTCTTTGGTAGAGATACCCTTCTCAATCAAGGGCAGGGGAGTAACGGACTTGGGCACGGTGACCTCCGTCACTGTGCGAGTCGGAGAAGACTGGAGCGGGCTGGCGGTGGTGCTTCCATTAAGCGCACGACGTTGGTCTCTCGCACGCTGGAAGCGCTCACGGCTGGAGCTGGCCTTGCTGGAGGACATCTCTGGGCATCCATCGACGAAGGCGGAGGAGATGGGTGGTGAATCGCGTTGGCGCGTCAGCATGGCTTTACGAAGGCGCCTGCGGCAAATGAGTTGCAACAAAAACTGCTGAACGCAGCGCTCCTTCACCCGTCGCTCCTGTTGCGCCTGGCGCTTCTCCCGCAGAGATCCCTGCAGCTTGGACTGAGCCGCAGCATCACGCCTCGCGCGGTGAACTCGCCACGCAGCACTAATCTTGGTCGCCGCGGCATGCTCAGCCACCGTTCCCTTTGGCATCTCCACCTTTGTCTTTGCAGACAATTGGGAGCGTACTGTAGAGAGGAGCTCAATAGAACTTGATGGGGTCGGGGTGAGGTCGTCCTCTGTCTTTACGGGTCGTCGCTTCATGATACGCACTGGAGCGGTAGTAGTTGTTGTGATGGCTGGGGTCTTCGTCTCCGTCACTAGTCCATTCGTCGCCTCGGCCATCTCCTTCTGGATCACCTCCACTTGTCGATCGACGGCCAACGGATCAACCCCTTGCCCTTGGAGCACCAGTGGGCTGTCCTTCGACGTGGTACGAACGGTTTCATTAAGACTTTGACTGGACTCGTTGGAGCTGTGCTGAGGCGGGTGATCCTTTGGTTGCGCAAGGGGAGTCTTCTTGTCGGCCTCCATGTGATCTGCTTCATCAGTGAACAATGCCTTGGAGGGAGACTGTGTGGCGCAGCGCAGCGGTGACGAGGCAGCGAAAGTGGCTGTCGTGGTCGTTGTTGGGGAGCTCTCCGCACGGCGAGGGGCTGAGGAGCTTTCGTGGTGATGGGAAGAGGCTGCTCGACCGGCTTCTGCCCCTGCAGAGGACGGGCGTGGGGAGCAGTGAATGCCTCCTGCGGGGGCTGCATTGGCATCGGGTGTCACTGTCGTGGGCATACAGCTGCTCACAGCCTCCCAGACGGCACGGGCATCTTCCAGTTGCAGCTGCGAGATGAGAGTGGCTGCTCCAATGGAGCTGGGCTTTGCGTTCGCCTTCGGTGAGGAGTTGTTCGAGCCGAGTCGGATGGACGCTGAGTTGGACCGCTTTTGGTGCTTCCGCGTTCCCCCCACACTGGATGAGCGACTCCGGGCATTCGAGGCACCACTGAGGAGAGGTCGCGCGCGGCCCGTTCCGCTAGAGGTTGCCACAGGAGCCGTACGAAGGACCAATACTGCTTTGGGGGTCGTCACGCTTTCCTCTTCCCCCCGATGCGTACCACTGCGACTGTTGTCCTCTTCCTCTTCCTCATAGGCAACGGAGAAGACAGGGGCCGTCACCGACTCTGGCAGTACTCGTGCAGAGCCACTTCCAGGAATTTTGGTGGCTGTGCCTCCAACATTGTTCCGCGGAGTGTTCAGTTTACTGGAGCCTTCCACACGGCTTCTCTGAGACCCCGTCACAATGGGGAGGCCGCCCTTTGCGGTGGTGTTGAGGAGGAAGAGGGGAGTGCTGAGCAGCTCCATGTTCTCCACCCGCACCAACGAACGGTTAGTCTGCAGCGTTTGTCGAATGGTTGTCAATGACGCCTGCAGCTGCTGGGCAACCTCACGCTCCTGCATCGTGACAAAGTTCACAAATCCCTTTGGTGTCGTGGCTGGTGTCGTTGGGCTGCTGTATGAGATGTTCGTTGCGCAGCAGGATGGGGTAAGGAGAGGAACTGGACCCAGCTGGAACCCTGCATTGGGGGCTTCGGTGCTCTCCCGAGGGCTGGGGCTGGAGGCCTGTGCCGATGACAAGGTGTCCCCACTCTTCTGTTCATGATAGAGCTGAGGGCGTGGGGATGACGAGCCTCCCTGATGGGTGGACGGCAACGTGACGCCCAGGGGCTTCTTTGCCTCCCGAGCACAGTCGGCCAAGCGAAGAAGGAGCTGAACAACGGCATGCTGAACACCCTTGAGGCTGTCGCTGAGTGTGTCCGCCTTCTGCTGCAATGATTGTGTGGAGTGATTTCCTCCCGTGGCGTCCTCCTGGACAGACTGAACGGCGCACGTACGCACGAAGTGGTCCACCGACTGCTGAACATCATCGCGGCGCTGTCGGAGCTGCTCCATACGGCTTCGGAGAGGATGCAAGTGCTGATCGCAATAAGCCACCACCTGCTCGACGCAGAGATCTGTGGCTGAACGTTGTGTGCTCTTGGTAGAGCTCAAGTGCGACATGCGACTCATGCTCGAGCGAGTTAGCCCCCCACTACTACCACTCACAGCAGCAGTGGATGACTTGGAAGCTCGACCCGTACCCGGAGATTTGCCACGTTTCATGGTTGTTTGAGCGGCATTGGGCGAGTCGCACTCACGTCCACTTCCATGACCGGTAGATTCCGATAGCTTCGTGACCCACTCCTCATTTGGCACTTCTTGTAGCTGTTCACACAAGTCTAAATAGCAGCGGAGGGTACTCTCCTTTGTTCGTGTGGAGGCTCCTTGGGGCATGGAGAGGAGAGAACCCAGCCGACGACCAGAGGGTGGGCGAGCTGCAGCACTGCTTGAGCGCCCTGCTTCCAACACTACCCGTCGACCTGCGCCGAGGGCAGAGGCTGAGGCAGTTCCGGAGACTGTAAGGGCATCCAGCTGCGAGCTGAGCCGTTGCGTGGAGCTAAGAGTACCGTCACGCGGGCCGGGTGACCCGGGGGCTGGCGTCGTGTCAGGCTCTACGGGGGTACCCTGGCGACCCGCACCACCCACGGCGAGGGTGCGGGACTTGTGTCGGCGTGGCTGGCGGGAAGGACCGGGAGAAGGGTCAGCCCGACGTTCGTACTTGAGCAGAGTGTTATCGCGTTGTGGGTTCACGCCACCCTTGGTATCTACGCCGTTGGCTCCATCTGGAGTATTCCCTGGCTGTTTTGACACTGGTGAGGCGTAGTTGTTTTTCCTAGGCATGCTCGGCGGGCGTCTCTTGATGTGAGTTCCACTAGGAAGGCCTTGACCCTGTCGCTTTCCAGTTGGTCGTAATGGTCCCATGTCGCTGGGATAGAGGACTGGGTTGAAGTACGCAGTAGGCTGACCGCCACTGTTCCGCGTGCTACTTCCACTGGCTGGGCTAGGTCCAGATGACAGAGGAGGTACCCCAGGTGAGTACTCTGTGGAGGTGAGCACCTTTCGTTTTGCGTTGCTCGACATCTTCTATTGGGTGTGTAGCGTATATTTGGAGGAAGGCTGAGAAGGACGTCGATGCTGGGGTTAGCACGCTCAAGAATGGATGTTGCTGTCGCGTAGAAAGGTCTGAATAAAACAACTTAGGTCTGCCAATACGCCGAATAGAAGATTGAGTTCGCCCTCTGTCTGTACGCGTGCAACTTCGTTGCGGAGATGATTCAAAACTCCTGGGCAGTGCTCAGTGTGTGTTGAAGATACGCTCAGGTTTTTTTTTTCGTTGTAGTTGAGGTATGACGGAGCAGGCTCTATATCGATGGAAGGTAGATGGGTGTGGATCCCAGACAGCCGCTAACCAAGAAGACTCTTTTAATAGCTGTCGCAGTCCTCTTTTTATGGATACAAACAATGTTCAGCCAACAGCGTGATGGCGTATGTTAAGTTCCCCGGAAAGAGTGGGAAAAGTCTGTCAGGTGGGTAGAAATTCTCAGGAAAAATCCGGAGCCTTGAGGGGCAGTGAATAGACGCAAACAAACGAGATGTTGTTGAGGGGAGGGATCAAAGGAGAAGAGATCCACCTGTGCTCCTAGGATTGTGGTTATGCCCTGGGGAATGAAAACCCCCGTCGACAGGCTTCTATCCTAACCTCGCGTGAGGGCTACATAGGAAAAAAAATAGGGAGACACGAACAAGGAGGGTTGAAGTGCATGGCGCATGAAGTATCACTCACTGGTCACGGACTCTATGTTCAGTGGAGAGCGGATTCTTAAGGGACCACAGGAGTGGGATGCAACTCCTGGCGCACAGACGTGCATGCCTCGTGAAGTTGCCGCAACGTCTCCCTCTGTTCCTCCGTGAGCTGACGGACTTCCTCCTCGCTGAGGTCACGGGACGTTACTCCAGATGACAGCTCAAGAACGTAGGCATACCACGATTCGTAGAAGGTCAGCGAAGCCACTCCATCCGCCTCGACGTGGCGACGAAACTCTTCATGCACAAAACGGTTGCCAAACATGCGTTGCTCCTCTGTCAAGAGATACTTCAAGAAGTAGTCATCCACAGTGCCTGAGGGCTCCCCCTGTCCTACCGAGGAAGGTTTGCCCTTTCCAATTCCATCCACTGCACTCACTCCAGTAATGGATGAAACCGCTGCAGCAGCTCCCTTAGTGCGCGCCTCGTCAACGGCAACCGCCACGGCTTTGTTGTGCAGTCTGACAATGCACCGATAGAGTCGAACCATGGCCGCTGACCACTCAGCCGACTTGTACGGAACGCTCTGCAGCTGCGTTGGGTGGTGAAGACCAGCCAGGGATAAGCGCAGGTGCATGTTTGTCTCCAGAAGGACATCCACGGCTGCGGCCTCCGGACGTCTTCCACGTACTGTGGCAGAGTGCGGTCCGTGGCCAATGCCTTGGACACTACGTCGTAGAGTGGCACGCATGGAAAAAACAGAGCAGAGGATGTGTGCAGATAAAGAGTATATTCCGTCTATAATTACTACTTCTGCACTTCTTCGCAGTAGACACAATGAAGAAGAAGAAGAGGACGAAGTGGAGCTTCCTCGACATCCAGTTGCGCTTGCAGGAGCAGCATTCATCATCGGCACATAAGCTAAGTTTGTTGGGAGGTTGGTACCATCTACAACTACATTACATCAAACGTCGTGCGTACCACGGCAAGTATCCCTCGCTCGTGGTGTGGTTTTGGGGTAGGCGGGACTACGCCACGGATTTCCTGGGAACCGCGTCACCCATGAAAAGTGCCGCAGAGCTTCGGCTGCGCCTCATACTCACTGCACCAGACTGGGCAGCTGGCATGCTGCCATCTACGCCAGCGGCTTGTGCCTCGCTCAGCACCGTCAGGCGATTCAGCTGAACGGGAGGCGGATAACCTTCGAAGATGTCAATCTGCTTCTCCTTCCACAAGCGATACAGATCCTTGGCTGTGTCCAGGCGTTGACGAAGTAAATCACTTCTCTCGCGCACCAGGATAGCCCTCTGGCTGGCGAGTTCGTTGATGCGGTTGGAAACGGGAAGCGTGGTGGTGTGTGGGTTCATCTCCGCCTCAATGACGGCCGACACCGCCCGCTCCGTGAAGACCCGCTGGAGGTACATGTTCCACATGAGCTTGATGTTGATCTTGGCAATCTTCTTGGTGAGCTTGCGCTCGACGTCGTACAGGTTACGAATTTCATACAAAACATCTTGAGTACTCATGGGACTGAGTGCCATGGCCGAGCATAGACGTCGAAGAGGCTCACCGGTGCTCGGGCGTGACACATCCGGAATGATAAGCTGGGCGATACAGAACTTGTGCAGCGAGATGTACAGCTCGCTGAAGACGTTGAGTTGCTCACGTATTTTGGATACCTCAGCCGTACCAAAGCGTGTCTGCGTGAGATGGGCGAGTGGATCAACGCTGTTGCGCATGCGCACTGACAAGGGGTGATAGCCACGAATGTACTCCTTCGTCAGCATTGGAAGGAAGAGGGTGGCTGCGGAGTGGATGAGATCCTTCAGTGCGTCATTCGTGGTGCGAAGGGCGTCATTGTCCCCAATGGTTTGTTCCACCGCTGTTGCCCTGGCGAGAACGGTGTTCATCGTGGATGACATTTGCCTGCCCATGTCGTTGAGCTCTGTAATGACGGAGCTGCGCAATCTGCCAAGTTCCATGCGAAGGTCCTGAATCTTCTCTCGGAGGCAGTTCTCCACATAACTCAGATCGCACAACTTCGTGAGACGCTCAATTTCACGATTCTTCGCTGCCACGACGTAGCTGTTCTGAACCTTCACGGCCATGAAGTTGTTCTTCAGTTCTCGTTGCTTCGCCTCAAAGTCGTTACGCAGCTGCTCATACCTACTGCGGTAGTCCTTCTGAAGAGTTTCTTTCAGAACGTCAGGATTCATGCGCCTTGCTTCTTCCGCACTGCATGGCAACGTTTCGTTGTTCTCCACCGCTAGCAACACCAAGTCCAGGAAGCTCTCAATGGAGTTGATGTCATGACTCATCAACGGCTGCTGCATGTGGTTACCACCATCAGGAAGGCTGTTCGAGGATTGAGGGATGCTGCGAACGTTCGCGGGGGTGTACTCTAGCGTCACAGATTCTGCAGGGGTGGAGTCGCTACTCTCACGCTCCAGATTTGTTGAGCGAGCAGTAGGAGGCGGAGCAGGAATGGGGGGCTGTGGGGATGGCGGCGGTGCGCCAGAGGCACCAGGGCGACGACGAACGGAGATCGTTCGACCTAAAGGCGGGGCATTGTTCAGACTGTTCCAACTACTTCTCCGCGCTGACTGGTTGTGAGCAGGCTGTTGTTGCTGAAGTGCGGCATGAAGCTGCTGTTCCTTCTGGCCCGCAAAGTTCAGTTGTGAGCGTAGCGCAGAGCACTCCCGAAAGAGAGTTTCTCGAAGGTACTGCACAATGCGAACCCTCGTAGAGTTGTAGTTGGCTTCCTCATTTGCCTTCTCAACCAGCTTCGTCCGTTGAACCGAGGCCTCAGCCAGCTGCACCTCGAGACCCTTGGCATACCGCTTCATCTCGTCAAAGACGTCACGTGTCACCATGTTGGCATTGTTTTCCTCCGTCAAGGTACCAACACTGGTAACCTGGGTAGCCTTGCGCTCACGTACACTGCGGAGCTCAAACTCACGCACACGTCGGCTCTTCTTGCTAGATCGTCCCATCGAGGTCGGAGTGACGGGAACCATGGAGGACATGTCCATGCTGTGCTTGGAATCAGCCAACGGTGTTGATACTCGCCCATCGTTCATGCAGAACATGCTACCACTGCCGTCAGTGTGCTGCATCAGGCTGCTGACGGCCATACTATTGTTGTTGACGCTCACGTTGTTCATGCTGGTACCAGCGCCGTGCACACGTGCGCTACGACCGTAGGATGGAGGAAGTCGAACCTCGGGCTTGTTTTGCTCTCCAATCGTCGTATTAAAGCGTGAGTTGATCGCCGGTGGCGCGGGTTGTTCATAACGTGCGGCTGCCTGACCCAAGGCTGGCAGGGTGGGCCCTGCATTGAAGGTCAGCTGATACTGCTGCTGAACGGCATCGACAGGGGACATGTCCAGCTCCGATCGTACCGCACCCGTGTCCCGCTCCTGCACGTAGATTCCCTTGGGTAGGACTACCGGCTGCTGGCGGAACTCCTGATACAAATGTTGAAGCTGCACATGACTCACACCAGAACGAGGCCTGGTGCACTCTGGAAGCTCTTCAAAGTCATCGTGCTGATAGTGGGCGTAGCTGGGGATCTCCTTCAGGAGACGGTCAAGGAGTGCTCTACTCTCGAAGCAGAAGCGAAGGCAGTCCTTGAGTGACCCACGTTCAGCAATGGAGAGTTTGTTGTGCAACGTTTCTTGCACATGCTGAATCACCATGCGAAGGGGCATGGGACATGGCTGCTGCGACAGTGCTTGCTCTTCTGCCTCCAAGGCACGGTCATCATCACCATCAGCAAAGCTACTTGAACGAAATCGAACAACAGAACTAGCTTTTCCTACGGCTGACTTCACCATATGCTTCTGTGCCTGAACATCTAATGCGATGGGCTTGGAGGCCGTGCTCGCCGTGCTCAAGCTTGTAAATCGATTTGGTTGAGGGGGCTCCGGGGATACTTCTTCACTTGCTGCCTCCTCATCATCTGTGCCACAGAGACCATATTGCGCACCCAATGGATCGCGGGCAACATCGTCGTAGTTCTGGTGTCGCTGAAGTCGACGCATCATGCGGCTGTACACCTCCTCCAGATTGGGGTGAAGTTGGTCATGCTCCAAGTCCATGAATCCTACACTGAAGCGCGGCTTGGCGCGAACCTCATCGGGGCTCTCATCATCCTCCATTCTACGTCGACGGAGGTTCTCCTCCTCCTCCACCAAGTCGGACATCCACCGTCGTGGCTGCCGAATGCGACTGGGAATATCTGAGTTTGGCTGGCGGCAGTTCATATTGTTCACCACAACCTTCGCCTCCCCCTCCGTGTTATCACGCACAGACAAGGGCATCTCTCTGTCCCCACGTGTGAAGGTGATGGAAAGAACTAACTAATGTCTGAGGGATGATTCAATCACCCCTCCACTAAAGAACACTCGAATAGAGTGAGTGGCTCTATGAGTTCAAACGGCACACAACGCAACTCCCCACCACAGAATGGAAGAAGTGTGATGGGCGGTGTGATGTTTGCTTCCGCTATGTGAGTCCAAACAACACAAAAGAAGAGAAAGAGAGTGCGCCATGGAGTCGAGCATGCATCTTCATGAATGGCAACAACAGTCGAGAGGTGTGTGTACTTCATCACTCCAGATGGGTACTCACCACTTTTCTCCGTAGTGTGGGCATGATGGACTTCACGTCAACAGTAGTATCCCGGCGAAGTCCAGGAAGCGTAGCATTGCATGGATTCCACTACACGGTACACGCGCACACGCTATTCTGTTCAAGGACGTGGAAGAAGATAAACGGAGATTTGAGATACAAGTCGCTTGCGAATAGCAAGTGCGACCCTTTGAGAACCAAGACAAATCCACCAAAGGGTAGAAGCAAACGTGGTGTGCGAGGGATGAGAGCCCACAACCACCACCACGCAATCATGGAGTGTGTGTTCCGCACAAGGAAAAAGGGTGGCGAGGGGAAGAAGAAAAAAACGCGCAGTATAGATTGCCTCCCTAGGAGAGAGGATCTGCAGAAGTTGGATTTGGGCATCAACGGCATACCACTTCAACGAGATCCTACGCTGCACAGGGAGATAGATGGGAAGAACTTTAGCTGTCCACCCATTCCTTGACTACATTGGTTGTTGTTGCTGTGTTACATGGGTCTCAAAAGAGAGGCATCATTTGCCAATACGAGAGATGAAGCGGGGCACCACAAAGGGCCCATATACTGGAGTACACCCACACACACGTACCTCTTCTTCAGATAGATTGAGTTCCACCGCCAGATGAACTCTCTCTCTCCCTCTCTGTGCATCGGTGTGCGGAGGTGGCGACACGCTCACACACATCCGACAAAGCAAAGTGAACAATCACAAGCCACGACGGTGGCAAAAAAACCAACCTTTTAGCATGGTGCGCTGGTTTGAGCCACTAACCCACAACAAGACATCACCACCACACACCGTCTCGCTCGCTGGTCAGCCAGTCAGCTTCCCTTCAAGACAGAAAAGGCATGAACGTTTTCTACTCCCTCAACATCCCCCCGCCCTCCACTCCGCATCACCTGGTTCGCTTCCGCAACATATAAGAGGATAGGGACAACTGCTGAGGCCATATGCATTGTTGCTGTTGATTTAATGATATACATGGTGAGAACATATTTGTACAGCGGAGTCAGAGTGGTCTCTCTCTCATTCATTCATGTGTTGAGTACTTCACACATACAGGAGCCCCTTGACCAGAGCACTACTGCGACCGCACACCCAAACAAGCAGTACTACGCGCAAAACCTGTGGTACCAACGCGCTTCTTCACGAGGAGAGAAACTGTCTAGACGTATGCGCTTGGGGTTGTCTGTGGGTGATGGCGCTTGATGAAGTGAAGACGCGACATTTCATAAGGCTTGCCGGCTGATGGGAGTGACACGGGAGGCTCTGGCTGAGCGTGCTGGGGTTCTGCTGGCTTTGTCGGGTGAACAAGAGGTGGGCACCGATCAAAGGACTGACCTCCATTGCTACTTGCCGTGGTATTCATGCGAGCCTGCTGAAACGAGCCGTCGCGGGTATTTCCCACAACATCCAGCACACCAGGGCCAGGACGGTCCGTGAAGGTCATGGCGCTTCCGCTTTGGCTGTTGGGACGCTGGATGCCAGCCAAGCGGGCGCCGCCTTGGCGCTGCTGAGCTGTGCCAGCACCAGAAACCGCGGGCATGCCTCCACGATTAGGGGAATACTGCCGATCGGAGGCGGCAGTGTTGTTGGTGACAACAGTACGTAGGTTCGCGGGCATGTCCGACCAGTTGAGCTTGCCGGTGTGCACCACATGCTCAATGCCAACAGCACTCTCGTCCACGTAGTGGTTGTCTTCGGCGATCACTTCCTCAATCGTGCGGGTCTTGCGGAATTGGCTGCAGTGAAGCTTCTGCACATCCACGGCCTTGGCTACGCGGAGGCTGCTTGCCCCCTTGCGGATCTCCTCACGACGTTGTACGGCAGGGTCTTCGCGGAACTGAACACCGCCCTGATTAGCGGAGCCTGCGCGGCGGCCACTCGTCGCGCGCCAGCGGGCAGCGCCCCTAGTCTCGGCATAGGATTTCGGCGGCGCCGCACCAGGGTTGCGACGGGCGGGTTCACCAGGGGTCAGGAAGCGCGAGCCATCGCCAAAGTCGTAGAGGTGGTTGTAGTTCAGCATCAGCGTGTCCGGTGGGGCATCCTGCGGAATGTAGAAGCCCTTGCTCTTGTGGTTGTAGTACACATAGTCACCTGGACCTGGGACTTCGCGGCAGTGACGAGGGTCACGGCGGCGGCGCTCGCGCTGGCCACAGAGCTCAGTGTACTCTGGGCCATCCATAAGCTCCTGCTCGCGGCGAAGTGTGCTAGACATGGTGCCGCCCATGTTGTGTGCGGTGCGGTAGGGCCGTCCGGCTTCACTGGAGGAGCGCACCCCACCACGTGAGGCTACTCGCCGTGGGCTATATTGGATTTCATTCATTGGGCGTTGTGGGGCACGGGCCAGTGCGGCGTGAATCGGCATCGTCCCAGTCATGGCTACGCTGCCATAGAAGGAGCCCATCAGGTTGGTATCAGGAACATTATCCGTGGAGAGGAGGAAGCGTGAGTAGCTTCCCTCCATCATGCGGTTCACATGGCTGTTGTCGTAGCCACGGCGGAACTGGACGTACCAATCGGGGCTGTCATCGCCGCCCATCACCATGCGCTGCTCGGCCTCCTCGGCGGCGGCATCCTGCGGTTGCTGAACCCGGACCATGCTTCCGCCAGCCATGGCCACGGTACGTGGGGGGCTCCGTTGGTAGGTCGGCACCTCAGACGATACGGCAATGCGGTCGGGCGATGCGGTGCGACGGGTGCCCTTTGGTGAGCGTGAGCGTGGACGTGCAGAACGGGGTGGAGAAGGAACCTTCTCGGTTGCCCCTTCCGCCTCAGTGTGTGGTGCTACAGAGGCGGGATCTTCGGCGGTGGTGGCCGGAGCATCATCCGCGGCTGGCGCTTCTTCAGCGTCTGCTGTGGCAGGTTGCTCCTCCGCTGCATCCTCCGCCACAGTTTCGGTTTCCAGGGGAACGGTAGCACGTTCCGATTGGGGAGGGACCTCTGTTGGTGCCACAACCTGCTCGTCCGAGGGGCCCTGAATGGTCGCAGCAAGGGCTCCGGCTTCCTCGTAGGGTGCGCCTTCAGATATCGTGAGTTGGTCCCCTACAGATTCGGGCTGCTCCGATACTGGGCCACGATCGGACTCGTCCACCATTTCCATGCTACCGGCAGCATCCTGAGCATCTTCGGTAGTTGTGGGTTGCTCCTCACCCTCCTCCACGACCGCAGCTCCTTCGGCTTCCTGCTCTTCCGGTGCAGGTTCCTGAACCGCTTCATCTTCTTCTTGTGGATTCTCCAGCTGCACTTGCTCCGGATGTTCGTCCTCTCCTGCCGAGCCAGCGGCCACATCGGCTGATGCATCAACCGGGTCGCTTGGTGCTGCTTCTTCTTCGGGATCAGCAGTTGGTTCCTCATCAACAGCGGGGGCCACTACAGCTTCTGCAGGTTGCTCATCGACGATTTCAACGGCCGCGGGTTGTTCGTCGTATATTTCGTTAGATTGCTCATCAGTCTCATCTGCAGGGTGGGCAGTATTGGGCTGTTCATATTCCATCTCCGCAGGTTGTTCTTCGTATATTTCGTGAGGCTGCTCATGCTGCTCAACTGGAAGTTGGTCATCCGCTTCTTCTGGCTGTTGCGCCTCTTCATCATTGAGTTGACGAGGCTCATCGTACACCTCCTCCGGCTGCGGCTGCTCTACATCCACCTCATCTACAGGCTCTTCTAAAGGTTCGCCAACAGGCATCTCCATCAGCTCGTCACTCGGCTCATGGTGCGCATACTCGTCCTCTGGCTGGGCCTCCTCATGCATGGCGTCAACGTGGACGTCGGCGGAATAATAAGCATCAGCGTCGATGGGCTGACCATCATCCATGCGGTCTTCTTCAGGTTGGTAGTAGTCCTGATCCGCAGGTGGCTCCTCCATCACCTCCTCGGGCTGCTCCACGGCATCGCCAGCTGGTTCCTCATGGAAAATATAAGCAGGCTGCTCGTGTGCTTGTGCCTCATACTCGGCCGGTTGCTCATCCATCGGCATGTCAGGCTGTTCATCATAGGGTGCCTCGTCTGGCTGGACCTCCATGGGCTCTACATTGGGCTCACCATCCGCTGCCACATCGTTGTTGGGTACATCAATCTCTTGCGGAGGCTCTAACATGCCGTCCTCCGTCTCTCCATCTGCCGGAGGAAGGTCATCCGCGGGCTCAACGACCTCGTTCATCGGCTCCATATCCATGTCGCCGAAATCCTCCTCATGAGTTCCTCCCTGAATCAGATTATCATCTTCACCGTCCATACTTGCAGCAACTTTTGTGAATGCGTGTGTATATGTATTTGTGAAGCAGTGAGGCTAACCTACTTACTGCGAAACGATCTAGGATTTACGGGTGGAGCGTGGTTGGATGAAGGGAGAAAAAAAAAGAACATAAGATAGACGACAACAAGGTGACACCTTCACAGCATCTTGTATAAACCATAGAAGGTGTGGTACACGGCCACAAAGGCTGCATCGTCATGACGAGGGTTCAACATAATTGAGGTCTAGCGTGGAGAAGAAACCCACAGCAGTACATGTGCACGTAGGTGACGAGGGGGGAGTAAAGTCGAGGGAGACGCACCTTCCAATACTGAGATTCATCTATACATGGTCGTGGGCGTGCGGCGGGCTCTACCAGTCTGGGAGGTTCCGCACCACGAGAACGTCCTCCTTCCTGCGCATTGAATCCACCGCCGATCGTTTGGACGCCTTCAGGTCTGACAAGAATTGCCTGGATTGATGGTACTCCGCACAGGAGATACCTCCACCCATGCGGGAGGATGCCGTGGGGCAGGGTGGCAGCGAGGTGGGCGGGGGCATCTGCGGTGCGCTGCCTGCCTCCCCCACCACCGTGGATGACTTGGCTGGGGAGATTGCCCCGCCACCGCTGCAGGAAGCAACTGCTGGTGATTCCGCAGGGGGCGCCGGATGACGTGAAGGTTGGGTCGCGCTACATGCCGCAGGGTCGGGGTTCACGTGTGTGTTGGGCCCATTCGGCGCTGTGGTGCGTCGTGGGTGCTCGTACTTCCGCCCTTCCATTGCATGCCACATGCTCAGCTCAATCATGCTATGGTCACGTGGACGGTCAATGTCGCAGGCAATGCCCAGCTGACCCCGCTGTAGAAGACGTTCGCGCTGATCCATGGCCTCTTGCGCATCGGGGTGAATGAGATTGTGATCGTAGTTAAAGACCCCCAGGCCCTTGCGGCGAACCGCATCGCAGCTCGCAATCATCGGCTCCAGCTGGCGGTGACGCACTTCCCAGCGCATCTCCTCGCCGCGCGTCTCGTCAAAGTGGCGACGCCCGCGGTTCTTCACGTTCAAGATGTAGTTCTCTGTCCCAATAAAACAGGTACGGCGTGGGCCAATGACTCCACCCATTCGTCGCGCAGCTTCGTTGCCCTTGAAGAGAATGGCGTTCACATCTCCGCAATCTACATCACCCACAGGTGAGACGCCCTCCACAAAAGGTGCAACGAGACAGTGCGTCAGCTGGCTATAGGTGAGAGGGTCGGGGGCGTAACTTCGGCCGAGGTGGCGGTTTCTGTGTCCAGGGTGATTGCCAGGAATGCTGGAATCACCGTATGGAGTGGCGTAGCTAGAGTTCTTGAAGGCGATACTGATGTCCTCCCGCGCTGGTGGGCCAGGACGACGGCGTGGTGCGGTGTACGCCTCACCTTGAATTGGGGCAGGCGAAGCCTCACATGGACCGTGCCCACACAACGGGTGAGATGAATCCCCTTGCTCTGACATGTGCTTATTGTTGTTGTTCCAATTGATTCAGTAGCACCACTCACAGCAATATCCACAAGATGCAGCGTGGATGAGGAGCGAAAAAAAAAAATAGAGAGACTACTTCAACCAGACGAAAGATGCAAGGAAGAGGAAGGGAATCGTATCAGTCAGGTGTGGCCATGTCCTTGACCACTCACTACTACATCATATACACAGATCTTGACGCAGAAACTTGTTGTGTTACAGGGATGGAGTTACGGAAGGCGTAACCTAACCCAAGTTACTACATGCTCCCCCCTTCTTTGCCCCGCACTCACGCGGACTAGACTCCCCACCCACGTGGAACCTACTGTAATCCGCTGCACCTCATGGGCGTGCTACGACAAATCTTGGGCGTGGTGACGAGGCTGGACGTCACTACGCGCGTCTTCCTACACCACCACGCCACTAAGTCGGTCACTCTCGTTACCGATGCCTCGGAGAGCGGGGCTCGTTCTAGAGTGACCATTTTCCTTATCCACTAATCATTCTACACAAAGTCTGAGCGGTACTGCGCTTACAGGCCCATCTGGCGGAGGGACGGGAAGCCGAGCACCTCACCGTGTCCATAGAGGCTGGCGCCGTGGCCGAACATGCGCTCAAAGACCTGTTGCACCTCAGCGGCGCTCACGGACTTGATAGCATCCGCAACCTCCATCAGGCGCAGGGGTGTGGTATCAGAGCCGGCGTCGGCAAGTGGGAGGCTGGTTCCGAGGAAGTCGCAGTAGTCACGGATGTTGTCGGAGGAGTCGTTCAGGAACTGCGTGGTGGCACGGCCCTTGGCCAACTCCAACAGCTGCTGGGACTTCTGCTTCAGGTCCTTCACAGTCTTGACGGTGTCGGTCACCATCTTCACCGCGTGCTGAGGTTCCGCCGTGGCGGTGAAGCCCATAAGGCCAGCAGTCTGGTAGGGGTTGTAGAAGGCACGCACACCAGTGTGGATGTGAGTCTCATCACGGTTGTAGCGGATGCCATCCTGGAACTCCATGTCCAGCATGTTCTTCACCACCATGGAGGCAGCGTACTGCTTCAGCGTGGTGCGGTCGCGGCCAAAGCCAAGCCAGCCAACGGCGATAATGCTCTCAGTATCCATGTCGGGCTTCGTTCCCATCTCCTTGGCGCGGTCCTCGTGGTCGTGGCGCTCACCACCGGTGTACTGCTTCGCCTCATCGCGGGTGTCAATCTTGGCGGCGGCGGACTTGGTGTGATGCGGAGCAGAGGCGGAGTGGGTGAAGGGGGTGTTCTCGTACTCGGCAATTAGGGCAGCGTGGTCCACATTCACGCCAGCAATGACCACACGAGCGGGAGTGATGTACTTGCTGTACTGCTCCATCAGCACCTTGCTGGAGATGTTGGAGTTGTTGTTCTCAGGGACGAAGCGTGGGTTGCCCAGGGGCTCACGGTAGAAGGCAACCGTCTCGAGCTGCTGAAGGGCGTAGTCGGCGGGGAACTGCCAGCGGAGCTCCTTGAGCTGGTTATCAATGGTATCACGGAAGCGCTCAATGTCCGTTTCGTGGAAACGAGGGGCCGCAATGCAGGTAAAGATGTTATCCTGCACCAAGCTGACTCCATTTTGCGACTGGGAGCTAGCGCTAGCATTGTGGCCGGTCTTCTGCGCCACACGCCACTTATCCTCACGACAGTCGAGGCGGATACCCACGTAGTGCTTGTACTTCTCAAAGTGTACTTGTGCCGCTCCTACACTACGCACGTTGCGGTCCAGCTGGAAGAGAGCATTGTTGAAGTTGCTCGTCGTCAACGCTAAGTGCATCATCGCGCCGGCACCGGGGCAGCCAACGGGGTCATACACGGGACCAGCCTGAATGTAGGCACCAACGGAGACCTGCGCACCACCAAGGTTGTGGGAGATTACACGAGCACCATTGTGGAGCTTGGTGACCGTAACCTTTCCTGCCGAGGCAGGGGTGCTGCTGGCGGCGTTCTTGGCGCCGGCAGGGAACGGCTGCGTCAGAGGAGTTTGGCCAAAGTTATAGTTGGAGATGGAGCGCTGCTGGCAGGCGGCAACGGCAACTGCCGAGCAAGACGGGGTCACTACACGACGGAGCATTCTGAACACACAGAGAGGGGAGAACTAGCTGGCCTTATTGGTAGAGCAGCAGGTTGCTACGTACTAGTAGATTGTAGTTGTCAGGAAGAAGAAATCATGGAGAACAGAAGCAATGATTCAGGGAAGCACTTTTTTGTGCAGCACACTGCACCCATGGATAACGCCAATACAGAGCGAGCGGAAAAGATATATTCAGCCTTCCAGACAGCAATCAATACGGCCCAAGCTGCTGAAATCTTCGGAACAATACCAAAGCAAGTGAAGATCTGTGAAGAACGAGAAGACTAAAGAGCGTATTTTTTTGTGAGGCAAGTTAACGTAAGTGCAAAGACTGTGATGATGACGCAACTTTCTGGTGAACGTTCGATTGGTGAAGGAGCTCGTGGGAAGTTCTGTGAGTTCCGTACGCCTTCCTCCACATCAACGCGTCTACTTGTGAATGCAATGGACACTAATATTGCACGAGAAATACACGTGGAGAGGACATCCCAGTTGGGAGACTTGAAACTAGATACCTAAGCACTACCCCATCCCCCCTTGCCTGCCACGGGATACTATGCCGTGAAACCTACTGTTCTATCAAAACAAGAGAAGAGTTGAGTCAAATTGGGTCGAGTGACGAAAAATGTGTGTGAGTTACATCCCGTTGTACATGGGATCGGCTGTCTCTCTATTGAATAGACGGCCGGCTCGGCTGGATGTATTGAGTAGAAGAGTGGATGTGGGCTCTCCCTGACTTAGTAGTTGATGATATTGATGATGGGTTTGTTGCTGTAGTGTTTGGATCACGCATGTCATGGACATGTTGATACCATTAACCTAAGTGTCGTTTGGCGGTAGAGAGGGGCTCAGGGAAGGAGTAAGTGCGTTTCTATATGCTTCGCGCCAAATACGAGTGTGTGTTCAAAAAGGAAAAATAAGCGGCACAAAGGAGGGGGGAACTCATGTGGAGTCCATGCCGCCCTAACGCCTAACGCCAATCATGAGACACTCGAAATGACTCCCTCTTGATGCAATACTCTTGGTTGCACAGAGAACTGCCCATAAGCTGTTGCCCCTTGTGTGTGGGTGTTGGCCATCAAGTCCAACCCTAACCAAACACAGAGACTTTCATACCGTAGAACAATTGAAGCAAATACAGACCGCCCTCTTTCGTTAGGGAACGTAGTCATGATGTAGCCTTCTCTTCTATTTGCTGTGAGCAAAACATGATAATGAAGAAGATATGATGTGTACGCGTTGGGATGGAGGGGGGGGATGTCAGCCAGACCCTTATTGCATCTACTTCTTAGCCTTCTTGGCGGCTGTTTTCTTGGCAGTGGAAGCAGGAGATCTAGCACGCTTTGCAGCGGCCTTCTTTGCCTGGGAGGACTTTGGGGCAGCCTTGGCACGTTTCTTGGTCTTTGGAGCATCCTCATCCTCATCCCCCTCCTCATCCTCACCCTCGTGTTCATCGGCTGACTCCGCCTCCTTCTCCATCGCCGGCTCAGCTGGGGTGTCAGGCAGCTCGTCCTTCTGGGCTTCCTTCGTATCCTCTTGTTCTACGATCGGATCCTCAGGCTCTGGCGCCACCACTTCGGTTTGTGGCTGGGCAGGAGGGTCATGCGGTGCTGGTTGCACGTCCGTCATAGTCGTTGGCTGCACATCGGCATCCTTCACAACTGCATGTTGAGGTGCAGCGACAGCATCTTCATCATCCTCTTCGCTGTGTTCAGCGCTTGACTCAGCCGATGAAGAATCATCATCGCTGCTATCGTCATCATCATCATCATCACCGTCGGAGTCCGTAACTCCGAGGTCGGCCATACTTACCTGGTGCACGCGACGTGCAGGCGCCTTCACCTTCTCAGCCACCTCCTCCTCTTCACTTTCCTGATTGTTGGCAGTCCGTGGCGCTGAAAATGATTTCTTTGCACTCTCCTCCGCGCGCGCGGCAATCTGATCAGCGCGCTCCTTCAAGCGCGCCAGCCGTTCTTCCTCGGCCTTGGCAATGCCCTCCTGCTCCTTCGCCATGATGTCCTCAATCATCTGGTGCCGCTCCTTCTTCGACATGGCCTTGAGCTGCACATGACGTGCAGCAATGAGGTGGCGAAGCTGCTCTTCCGAGTGGTGCTCGTGAAGGCAGTTATTGCGTGAGCAGTACCCATGAATCAAAAAGTGTGTGCAGATCTGCTTGCCAAAGAGTTCCACTGGCTTGCTTGCCTTCACCTCGTCTCCCTTGGCCTTGAGCATCAGAACAATGCCGCCCTTGCAGAAGACAAATTTGGGATCCTTCTTGTCCGTCGGCACCTCATACTCACGCAGCCACACCGTCATGCGAGGACCAGGCATCGTGGCACAGACAATGGGCTGTGCAGGGTTGGCGTAGGTGGCGAGAATATCATGCGGGATACTCACGTCAATCTCCAAGGGTTCAGGCTCACGACGAGCGACGGCACCAAACTGTCCAGTTCCCGCCTCCAGCTGTTGTGAGCTGTTGGCATTCATACGTCCACCACGATTGGAGTGGTTGTTGTTGCCTCCGCCTTGTTGGCCCATCATGTTGTTGTTGTACTGCGATGGATTCTGCCATCCGGGCATGCTGTTGTTGTTGCCACCGCCAGACCATCCAGCGTTGCGGCCGTTGCTGCGATTGCGTCCACCCATGTTATTGGGCATCATCATCATTGGGTTCATCATGGGGTTGCCCATCGCGTTGGCCATCATCATGTTGTTGTTGCCATTGTTGTTTTGGTTGCCAGGCTGTGACATCATGGATGATCCGCCCTGCTGCATCATTCCTCCATAGGGCATGCCCATCTGAGGGTAGTTTGGTCCGTTGCCTTGGTTGTTGTCCATCATACCTCCGTTGTTGGGGCCCATGCCCATGTTGTTCGTGTTGTTCATTCCGCCAGGAGGGTTCATGGATGAGGAGCTTGCGCCGTACATGTTGGACATGGGGTTGGAGTGGAAGAGGTTGCTTGACATCATCGGGCTTCCCATTTGCTGCCGCTGGAGCATCTGAGAAAGAAGTTCATTCCCTCCTCCCATAGGCTGCTGCATCTGCTGTTGTGGCTGTTGTTGCTGCATCATGCTGGGCATTTGCTGCGTGTTCTGCATCTGCATGGGCATAGAGGACTGGGTTGTGGGAGGTGGTCGATTGCCCTGATAGCACCGCTGCAGCATGTAGCTTTCGTCCGTGGAGCACACCCGTCGGAACTCATTGACGGCGGCAAGTACCTCCTGCGATGTCTTGGCAGACGGCTTGGCTGCAGCCACACGAGGATCATCTTCAATCTCGATGGGGTAGTCGAACAGGAAAAACGAGCGGCTAAGCTCAGCAGGGGTTACGTAGTTGAGCATCTGCACACTACGTGTCTCATTCTGTGCGGGGGTGTGACTGGCAACCCAGAGCGTTCGTCCGCTACAGATGTACAGAAAGATTTGGCCACTTGACATCCGCAATGTGTGAAGTAAAAGATTGTCGAAGTACGCACCACTGCGGCCGTACTCGCTAAACAGCTAGTGAGTGACTTGAGATAAGCAAGGACGAGAGCAACACGAATACAACAGTAACGTGACGTTCAAGAAACCGGGTTGGCTAGCCATGCAATGAAGCTACATAAGTGATGTGTGGGAGGAAGCTGAAGGAAGAACAGACAACCTGTGGAGCAGTTAGTCCTCTGTGAGGATGTTCTCCGCTGCTGATGACGGTGCAGGGTCCACCATGGCGGCCGCCTCACCTTCACTCAGCATAGCATCCAACGTTCGCTGCATTGCTTCTGCTTCCTCCAGCTCCGCATCTTGGCGTTGGGTATCCATCTCTAGCTGACGTCGCTGGAGGCTTTCTTTATCTGCCTTGAATTTTCGTAGATCCTCGAGGCGTGCCTCTCTGGCCAGTCGAAGTTGCGTCTCAAACTCCATGAGATGGGCAATGCTCTCCTTGCCACATCGCCCGAGGAGCTGAAGAACATCGGACATGGGAAGCTTCACAAAGGTCAAGTGAGAGAACTCGTACATCAGCTTGAGAAGGACGTCGAGCTGCTTGTGGTGGTACCGCGCTAGTTCCTGATCGGCTATCTCGGACGACGATGGCTCTTCCTCTCTCCTCTCCGGCACAGGAGCGGCGTGGGGTACCTCTGCTAGTGGTGATTCACTATGCTGGACGCCTTCGGCGCTGTGCTGTTCTCGAAGAAGCTCCTCAAAGAAGGCGTCATCAATCGCATCGTGACGGGGTGGAGTCAAAGTGTCCTGCAACACATCATTAGGGTCGTTGGCCACCGTTGCCAACCTCGCCATAAAGCGTGTTCGAGCAGCCTCAACACCCGCAGGGGGGTACATGAGCTGCGGGCATCGGGCCACCATCGCGTGGAGGCGTTTGAAGCCATGGTCTCCATATACCACCTGCCGGAAACGTTCAATGCCGCGAATATCGCGCGGACGCTTGCGGGATGCGCTGGCTTGGGGTTGCCCCTCAGCTGCCGCCCCTGCCGCAGCAATCATTTCATCCATGTCTGGGGTTATCTATAGTAGTCTAACGTCTATAATCTGTACGTGGGCGCAAAAAATGGTTGAACAAACAACAACCTTCATGGATGCCACAAAGAAGGAGGAGAAGAAAGCATTTTTCCATACGATGAGCACACGGAGTTGCTTCTGGAGCCAAGGTGCATCAGGCATAAAATGTAAAAAATATCATACGTGTCTGTGATGTGTGCGCCATGACTGACTACTTAGAGCTCAAACCTATCCGAGGCGGAGCGTCCGCCAAACAGATTTGCCCGAAGATTGCGAAAGTTGTTGTCCTCACTAGGAGAACGATCTGCCTTGGCAAAGAAGTAAGCATCTTCTTCCCATCGTTCGTAGCGTCGGGCATCGTGGTAACCAGCGTCATATGCGCGCAGGAGCTCCTCCCTCCTCGACTCACCACCGTAGAGCGGAACAAAGGCCATAAGTACCTGCTTTGGGAAGGAGAAGTGGGTGTTGCCAAGGTAGCCGTGCTTGCCAAAGACAATATTGTGCCGTGCCTGGTTCTTGTTAAAACGGTAGCCACAGTAGCCGTGAATGTAGATGTGGCGGCAGTACTGGTCCAGCTCACTACTGAGAGACATCATTGTACCCCGCAACACGTTCTCCGCATCACGGAAAATCATGGGGCGTTGGGTATTGGGGGCGGTGGACACGAGCAAATTCTGCGCAAAGTCGTCGTAGTTAGACCACTCCGAAATGTGATGGCCATAGTAAACGTTCTCCTTTGCCTGGGTCATGTAGCCAGGGTCCTTGTTGGAGAAGCCAATAGTGAGGGCAAGACGGCCCTTGACCAAGTCCACCACATTCCGTGGAAGGAGCTCGTTGATGCCTTGAGTCATGATGGCAATCCGCTTGTCCTCATCCGTCACGGTGAAGCGGTTGTCCAGGATAAAATCTCTTACGCGCTCAATACTAACTGCCTTTGGACCACAGGCGAGAGCAACTGCGGGTAGAACCCCGCTACCAGCACCAAGTAGGAAGCAGTGCCGGAGCAGATCAGCCTTCTCCTGTTGGAGGTACAGAGCTACACCAAGAGCATAGGTAACCAGGAAGCCCGCTCCACCAAAGCTAAGCACTGCCTTTGGAGCTGGCCTGCCAACCTCAAGGAGCACTGGGGTCTTTGCCCGGACCTTCTTTGCCCATTCTTTGGGATCCGTTGGTGCCATCCCTTGTGTGCCGATCTACAGCTACTGAAGGTTGTGTTTTCCCTTACTAACTTCAAACATCATCCAAAAAAGAGCAGCAAAGATGGCGAAGGCACATCCACACAAGCACCACAAGTGTTGCCATCCTGTACCGAACCACAAGCTGCAAACATGTACTGGTTTTTGAGAGAAAATCGTTTCTCCACTCACCTAGCTGTCACACTGGGCGATGAGACCCACGATTGTAACACGGCACACATCAACTGCTGCAACTTCCACTGAACACGTCTAGCTCCCTCGTATTGAAACAGCTATCAATCAACCTTAAACCAGATCCACGCTTCAGTTGGTTCTTCTTCACACGAGCGTGTGGAACATGGCGGCGTCAATAAACATGGAAAAACAATAATTTTTTTGTTCATGTCTGTGTGTCTCATTGGGTGCGCTGAAAGCGTACTTTGGGACTAACAGGGATAAAAGGAAGATCGAGGGGGGGGTGTCTGCACACAAAATAGGAGCTACAGAGGACAAGGTACCCACACGATAATGCTCGGTCATGGACCATGCGTGTGAGAGGATGAGGGGGGAGGCAACGAAACCTCCTCCCGTACTTGCCGCGTCGTCACACAGCGAATCCTCATCCCATCATACATTGCTTGGTTTTCGTTGCAGTGCCTCCATCAAGCCCAATCCTGTGTACAGCACCAAGTTCAGTGTAACACATAAAACAAACGAAGTAAATTAAAAAAAACCATAACAGTACTGCACGCACACAGTGCCACACACCGCGGTGAAGCACCGACGTTGCCGCGTCAACGACGTTTCTTCATCTCTTCGAATATTGCGCGTTCCCCACTTCACTAAGTGAGGAGGTACGACTAGCTTTTTATCAATTTCTTTTTCCTTCTCGCTCTCTGACATGAAATGGTTCAGCTCGTTGGTACATCGTTGTTTTGTGTTTTTGCTGTTCTCGCCAGTGCATCCCTCTCTCACACATGCTCACTCACCGTCCATCGAACTCGCCCGGCCCATACAAACTCCTCTTGAGGAGAAAGCGAATACGTGAGGACGAGGCGCCGCAGACCGTCCACAAATAGGAAATCTCGGGTGGCGTGGTCAACACACACGCCAAAAAAAAAAAAAGCCACACCACACATATGCATCCGAAACAGCCTTCTCCTTTGCTCCTTCGCAACAAAGAAGATGAAGAAACACACGCTGCAGACAAAACCCCAGTAGGTAATGGTGCTCTCACGACAGTTTTCCATTGATTGCCTGCTTCAACGCCAGCGGCATGGGACATCCATGGAGTTCAATGGTGCATCGGCGTCTGCAGCTCTGAACGAGTCTACGGAGCTCCAATACAGAGGCCTCACTCACGTTGTTGTTGCTGAGCACAACTCGTGAAATCGAAGGGTGGCAGCGCAGTGTAGCACACAGCACACGAATGACGGCACCATCATGGAGGTTGTTGTCGGAGAGATCCACACTCGTCAAGCGGCACAGACGTGGGAAGAGGGTGATGAGTGCTGCCGCACCACTATCCCCAAGTTGTAGTCCACTCAAGGATAGCGCCTCCACATCGATTCCACTCAGCCCACCCTCACAGCGGGCATGGCCGCGCTGCATATCAAGTGACTGCAGCAACTCCAACACCTGCGGGTGTGGCTTCACCATCCTGGCTAGGCACTCAATCAGGTACTCACTGCGTAGCTGCGGAACACCCACCGTTTCCTCAAAGTGCTCCCGGCTAGCGAGGGCTGAGCGGAGGTCGCTTTGCACCTGCGATCGAAAAGATGGGAAGGAGCCCTTGCTGGCTTGGTAATTGTAGGCGTATACGATGTGAAGCGCGTCGAGCAGAAAACGTTGCCCGTCCTCGTGGTAGGCTTCGTTATAGAGCTCCTCCAACTGCCGCTGGCGACGTGGTTGGGGTCCATTGGGGAATGCCACAGATGGCGGAAGTGTGACGTCCATGGAGGCGTCTGTGGCGGAGGGAAGGAAGAGATCCGCCTGGGGCTTTGTCCGCTCGACGCTCACGTTGTTGCTCATGGGAGGGCTGAGCTCGCGCTTGGGTGGTGTGTTGGGCAACGGTAGGCCCATGCGGAGGGCGGCAGACTCATTGCCACGAAGGGGCTTCCCGCCATAGGTCCCGCTTCCTTCACTGCTCACCTTACTCCGCATCAAGGGAGAGGCGGCATCGTTGGGTAGCTCCCCAGAGAGCGGTGTGTGCGCTGTGGGGGAGAGGCAGTCGGAGCGGGAGGTGTTGGTCGCGTGGCGACTGGCTGCACGGTTGTACACACGTTGGCGGTTGGACGCGTTGTCATCCACAAAGTTTGTTTGAGGCTGACGTGGGAGGTGTGCCAAGACATCGTTGGGGCCTCGTGCGCGGGAGAGACGTGAGCTCAACAGCTGATTCTGATTGGGCGAGCGTCGCTCATCGGGGTAGCCCGCTTCCACAAAGTTGAGCCCCGACCGGCTGGACGCACTCAGTGAGCGGCCCGAGGGCGTCTTCTTGATGCTACGGTCTCCCTCAGGGGACCGAGGAGAGGAGATATCCAAAAAGGCAATGTTGGACGTGTTGGCAGAAGCGGTGGTGTTGGTGAAGTGTTGGCCGCTATTCTGTGTGGTCTGGATGCCACTTGGGGAAGCTTTGCCACCACTAGCATCATCGACGGCTTCACTACTTTTTCCATCGCCAGGGGTGGAGCTCGGCTTACCTGCATGTTGGGCGAGAAGCTCCGTCAGCGCATTCGGCACCGGCAGCCCATGCTCCTCAAAGTTACGAACGCAGAGCCGCATGGCCTTCTCAAATTGGGCCATCAGGCGCTCGAGCGTTCCTGTTGGTACCACCTCCACAGACGGGCTCAGCTGCAGATCCTCCTGGATCATGCCTCGTACCGCCTCCAAGGTGTCTTGATACTGCGCACAGAGGATGCGGTAGTTCACCCCTCCATTCAGGTAGCAGCAGAGCTCCTCAGCAGCCACGTAGAGCTCTCTCTCATCCCAGTAATTGCGCTCTCTGGGTGGCTTCGCCACGATCGAGTCGCAAATAGCAGCCCGCGAAGGTGGAGAAGCGTGCGCGCTGGCGCTCCCCGTCACGACCAAGGATGAGGAAGGCTGGATCTCCCCCATCGCACTAGGAAGCGGGCCACCAACAGGTGCGTTGATCCGCTTCTGGAACTGAACAAAACGGTTGTGAAGTACATGTACGAGCTGCTCCACCTTGAGGTAGCTTACGGTATTGTTGATTAAGTCCACATTGAGGTTCACCCGAGCCTTTGTGTTGGGTTCTGACGAAACATGCATGATGCTGCGTAATGACTAGGGACAGGCAAGTTTTGTGTCGCAGAGCAAATGTCTTCAAGTGCCGTTGAGAAGAAGATAAAACAAAACAGGGGGGGGCTTCCACTACAGACAGGGGAAGGCAGCGAGTCTCCGAAGAAAGATGCAAGCAACACAGGTGAAAAATGAACCTAGCAAGACTCACTTTCTCACCCCGAAGAGGGCCGAACGGCGCAACTAAGAAGAAAAAGAAGGGTGCCCAAAATGCCCTCTACTTTACAAAAAGAAGAAGAAAAAGAACATGGAGAAGTAATACAATAGTTGTACTTTTCACTTGATTCGCAACAATGGCGAGCATGCCACATCAGTCATGAAGTTCAATATGCTTTGTTGTTGCTGGTTTTGCGCAGTGAGAATACCATCATCTGATGGCTCTGTACATCCACATGCGAATAAAAACTTCTTCATGTGCGTGGTGTGTTCAGGGAGGTGGGGGTACGAAATCACATCGGGTCCGTTTGGCTCTCCTCCTTGGAGATGGTGCCCTCCTCTGCAGAGACCTCCTCACGTGAGGTTTCCTCGTCCTTTTCCTCCTCGGCGCCATCCTCCTTGACGTCATCCTCCAATGAGGTTGCGGCATCTGAGCCTCTGGAGCTACTGCTCTCCATGGGCTGCACATTCAAGAGAAAGCCAACACTCCGGCGGTTGTTCTCCTGTTCCGAGATGGATGGCTCCAGCTCAAAGAGGGGCTCGTTCTTGGACTCACTATCCGACGCAACAGGCGATGGCGCCTTCACGGGAGAATTCACAACCGCCCGCTTCAGGTTGCGGCGCAGTCGAAGATTGCTCGTGCTCTTGATGATGCCACGCATAGTACCTCCCATGCTCAACGAGCTCACGTTGCCATGGTCGGAGCCCGCGCTCGCAGTGCTGTGGTTCATGCGAAGACGTCCCAGGGGCATCACCCGTCCAGAGGAGACGCCCGAGTTGACCAAGTCGCTGATTTGGTTGCGGAGGTCCTCTTCACGGGCACTCGCCTGCTCGAGATCGACCTGAAGCCGTCGCATATCACCACGGGCGTCCTCACGTTCCGCCTCTGCACGTTGGCAACGGTCTGTCAGCTCCTCAATGCGGTGCTGCACCTCTCGGGCAATCTTCTTCATGAGCTGCTGGCAGCGACGACGCTCCTCGCCGATTCCATCGCGCCGGCCGCACAGCTGGCAGCGCTCTTCAGGGTGCGACGGGGCCTTCATGGGTGGCTGAATACCCTTCTTCATGATATCGCTCCGGGCAACTGCGCGCATGCGCAGGGTGATTTCCTGCATCGTTGCCTGAACATCACGAACCATTTCGCGCACATCACTCATCTTCAGCTGGTGCTCCACATTCTTTGGCTCCCACTGCAGACGTAGGTAGTCCTTGAAGTCAAAGTTGCGCGTAAACATGGCATTAATCTCCTCTGGGGAGCAATCCAGTGCGTTCATAATGTCCAAGTCCGCGGTTGTGATGTACTGCACCTCCCTCAGCTTCTCGGTGAGCTGCGCGGCAGTGCCAATGTCGCGCTCCAGACGTCGCTCACTATCCCCCCGCTTCTTGCCAAAGTCCATATCGTTGGATTGAGCACTCATGTAGCTCGCCACAGATGCGTTCATCTCGGGCTCCTCATCGTCGTGATCGCTGTCTTGCACAATGAAGTCGCCGCCACCATGCGCGACGCGCTCGTTGTGGTCGGCACGACGACGAATCTTGCGGTAGTCCTCACACCATTGCGAGAAGATTTGAAACACACGTGTGCGGTGATTCTTTTCCTTCTCAAAGGCGCCCACCGCTCGGGCCACCTCTGCCCAGCGAGCTGCCGCCAAGTTGGCACAGGGGGACACCGACTTCAGCACCACCTTGTCGTAGAGCGGGGAGGAGGCCTCATTCACCGCCTCAGTTGCCTCGTTCATGACGCGAAGAAGCTGGTATGACTGCTGATAGAGTCCATCCATGGCCTCCTTCTGGTCCTGCACACGCTTGCGCACCTCGCAGGTGGAGGGGGCCTCCGCCACGGCAGGGTCAGCCAAGTCGTCCTGACCGGCCAAGCGACACTTCTCTTCATAGAGAGAGGTCAGGGCATTACTGGCTGAGTTGAGCAAGTCATTCTCCAGCTCCTTGAGTAGGTAGGTGTGCTCCTCCTCGGAGTGAACTTCATAGCGTTGGCGTTTGGCAAGGACACGGGCAACGAGCTCATCGAGACGAGTCGCCTTAAGGGTGAGCTTGTTGTTGGCCTGAATGAGCTCCTCGTTGTTGGCGGCGAGAGAGGCAACCTCCTCCTTCATCTCCTTCACGGAATCGATGGCGCTGTCCAGTCGCTTGCGCAACTCCACACGCTTGATGGCCTCCCAGTGCGCACGATGTTTGGTGTAGGCAAGAACACGAATGCTGCTGTTGGTGACGTCCACGAGCATCTGCCGTAGTGCGTCCAGTAAGGCGCCACGCTCAACACACGTGCAGGAGACCTGACGCACCACCTCCACCAAGCCAACATCCAGAATTTCAACCACATCGGTGGCCGCATTTGTGTAGAGCTCGTAGGATTCGATAGACCGCTTCTTGAGCTCCTCACACAAGAGTGTGTTGTTCTCCTCGCATTCGGGGTCTACGTCAGCATCTGGACGCGGTGGGGGAAGGATTTGATGCGCAATGGTTGTGTCAGATAGTGTGGCGAGCATGGTTCGATCAAAGCTGAAGAGTTGATCCAGCGTTTCAGCCAGTAGGTAAACCTGTGAGCGGCCAGTGGGCTTTTCGGCAGGAAACACGGCGGACATGCTTGCGCATTGCTCGTATTTGCCAAGGTTGGGGGCGCAGGACACGCTGGAGAGTCCCCCGCTACCTTGTTTGTTGTTGGTGGCGATGGTTGTTTGAGTTGCCGTGAGGCCACCCGAGGTGAGGAAGGTGTGGGTGGAGGTGGAGTCCATCTCCGGTTGAAGCACGTGTGACTGTGCCGCCGTCCCAGATCCCTTCCCCCCTCCAGACTCCCCGCTGACCATGTACTTCTGCTCGCGATCACGTGCGGCGATGTTGCGGTCAAGGGTGGTCACCCAGTACTGTTCCGGGATTCGAGAGCTCTCAATGTTGGTCAAGCGCTGAATGATGCCCATGCGGTTGGCCGATGCCTGTGCGGTGTTGGGCGTGCGCTCACCCAGTGACTTTTGTCTAATCTTTTCAAACTCACGACTCACGCTCAGGGTTGCCTCCAAGAAGGAGAAGGGGGACTCATAGGGCACCGTGTCTGCCGCCAAGGGAGAGCCTGGCCGAACAATGGCATCGACCCCCTTCCCAACTGTGCCCGCCTCCCACTGCTTCAGTGACGCCACGGTTGGGGTCTGAATGCTCATTTGTGTGCGTTGCTGAACCCGGGCAACATCCTCACGCCGTTGGATCTCACGCTGGCCAAAGTAGTCCACCAGTTGGCGTACCAAGTTGGCATCATCACCGCGGGTTACGGGGGTGAAGATGAAGTTCAGTTTCGGCCCAGTTTCCGCGCTACCATGCTCGTGTTTTCCTTCCAGTCGATTCAGCACAGACACCAGTTCGTCGTCAAGCTCCAAATCGTCCATACCGGCATCGTCACCCTCATGATCCCGATCAGGAGACATGGTGCCACCCGTCTTCATCATCATATCCTCTTCTTCAATGTCATCGGCAAGGTCAAAGGGCGTGTATGTCTCCGACTGGCGCAGTGACTTGATGTGGTTCATGCGCTTCGCACGCTTGGCGCGCATCGCGGACTCCTTCGATGGGTACCACTCCTTCACGGGCGGATATGGGATGCCCGCCTCCTCCTGTGGCTTTGACGTGAGTGTGTGTGCTCTCCAATCTCCAGGTGGTCTGCCATCCTCTGGTGGGGTCGATGGCGGACCTTCAAACTTTGCCTGGTGTGCCAAGGTAAGTCCTGGGGGCTCGAGGTAGTCGATGTTGACCTTCAGCATGTCCTTGAGATTAGCCGCAGTACCACGTGGAGAGAAGTCTTCCAGGTTGATGTGGCCAGGTCGTGTGTGTGCGTGTGCGTGTGCAAAGGGGGAGGAAAGCGAGGGCCCCATCGTCGCTGCACGCAACTTGCGATGATCGGAGCCCTTCACAAACTGAGCGGGTGTCTCGCCCTTTGTCGTGAGGTTTTTCAGGCGGCGTTTCTTGTTCGTGGCGTCATCTGATCCAGAGACGGCGGTGGCGGCTTCCTTCTGCGGGGGACGGCCACCCTTGCGTGAGGTCGGCGGGGACGGCTCCTTGGGAAGAAACTCCGACGCACTCCCCTCCATCAGCCCAAGACTCATCTTGATGGGCAGCAGATTGGCCTTTTGGCCAGTGGGTTGAAAAGAGTAGTAGCGGCTCTTCACCTGAGACGGGGGAAGGAGCTTGGCGGCCGTCGCACGGCCCTTCTTCAGTAATGCGTGAAGGGTGCGCGGAGTGATGCGATCATCGACAAAGGGCGGTGGGGTTGTGGTGGCTGTACGTTGGTTGTAAGGGGGCGCCGTGGAGAAGAAATCCGTGGGCGGCCGTGATGGCGGACGTGGTGGACCGTCTGCGTCGGCTCCTTGGCCGTTTTGATCGTTGTCTGGAGGGAGGGCGGGTGTGTTGCCGGTTGGTGGGACGTAATCTAGTTCATCCACGTGGCGCGCCAACAGACCGGCCGTGGCGGCGCGGATGTCATCCACTCCCTCCACCACCACACGTCGAACGTTGGAGTCCACCTTACTAAAAGCCAAACCAGGACGGGGCTTCTTGGACTGTGGTGCCGTGGCCGGCGCTAGCACTTGCCCCTTGTACCTCTCCTTGGGCAGCAAGGGGGCGTAGTTGCCTTCTAAGGGGTACTGCACACCGTTCATGGTGCGGGCGGAGTCCACAGCTCCGGAGTCCGTCACGACAGGGACGGGTGAGTACGCTGGGGAAATGTCCCCGCCATCACTGGGGTCATCATTGGTGTGGGCTATGCTGCTGGTGGCGATTAAGCTGCTACGCAGTGTGTCGTTGCTCGACCGCATGGGTGGGTCCTATCCTCCACCTTCGCTTGAAGTGGTGGTGATTCGTGAAGGGGTATCAACGAAGTAGGTATGTTTACGGTGGTGCGCGATGAACACAATACCGCCGTTGCGCTAACACGGGTTTATTATTATTCGTTGAGAGGAGAAGAGGTGAAGTGAAGCAGATACAGGTGTCATAGTGTATTTATAGTGCACAGTCAAAACGTGGTCTAAAGATAGAGGGAGAGTCATGTTATGTGTGTGTTTGTGTGAAGAGTCCAATAGTCCAGCATCACTCACATGCATCGTCTTGATGCTTTCACTTTTCATGAGGGATGGAGGTACAAGCAGAGCTAGAGGACCTCCCTTGATTACCTCACGGACGTCCCCCCGCCAATGAACTCACGCATCCGTCGCGTTGCATCCTCCAATGCTGGATTGCTTGCTGGAGCCTTCTGGACATCGGTTCCAAATGCCGTCAGCTGAATGACAAGAGATGGCTGAAACACGTAGGACATGGGATCCGCAATGAACTCATCTCCTGCTTCTGGGTCCTCCTTCAGTTTGTTGCAAATGTGGGTGTCGATCTGCCACGTCATGGGTGTGGAGAGCTCCAGGCAGCGTTGGGCGGATTTCTTGTGCACCACATAGGCGGTAAGCTCACGGTGCCCTTGGTAGGCACGACGAACTCCGTCTGCCACAAACGGGCGGGGTGGCTTTCCGGATGCGAGCAGGTCCAGCCCACCAAGGTAGGCGATGCCCCAGTCTGAGGGTAATCGGGCCCATCGACCGGCCAACTCACGCCGGAATCGTGGACTGAACTCCACATCATCTTCCAAAATGAGAGCTGACTCGTTGTTGTTTGCCACCACCTCTTCCCACACCTTTCGATGGCCAAGTGCGCATCCAATGGCACCTGGGGTGAGGTCCATGCCAAACAGCTTCTCTTCCATGGGAATACGTGTAAGACGCTCCAGGCCCATGTCTGTGAGAAGGCCCTGTCTGTGGAGGTCCTCCACGTTGACTGTTGTACCATCGACCCCACTCACCCGCTTCACACTAACACCTTCCTTCAAGAAGTTCTTCAGTCTCGACTTCTCAATCTGCCGCAGCGTATGCTGCCATCGATCTGGACGACGGTCCAAGTTCAACACATAGCACGCGTCGAACAGCGTACGGCGCAGCACACTACTCGTGAACATTAGGAAGACTGACTGAGTAACTAGTGAGTGTATAAAGTCTTTAAAATCACAGGCCAACTAATTCAGTATAGTTTGTAAACGCTACGGTAGCATACACATTGTTGTTCCAAGGAAGGAGAAAAAAGTTGAAGCAAATCATTTCGCGGTTATGCGTGAACGCAGAAGACGCATCTGCGCAAATAAGGACAATGTAGTGATGGTGGGTGTGTTTACGTCGAGTTAGTAGTTACAAGTGCATCACTCTTCCTCCACCTCCATGGCACCCTGATGACGGCGCTTGGGCCCCCACCCTGGTGCATTGGGGATGAACTTCTTCACCCCCGTTGCCTGTCGGCGGAAGTCAAAGGCCTTGTCGTAGCTGAAGTCCGCCTTCTCCAGCCTGGAGATGCGAAGGCACCGCGGAGAAGCAGCCTTCTCCGGTCGCGGGTTCTCATTGCTGGTCTCAGCCTTTGCCTGGGCATCCTTCTCGTCCTGCAGGTGCTTCCACTGCAGCATCACAGCAAAGAGAAGCTCAGGTGGGCAGTCCGTCTTGAGACCTGAGCCAGCGCAATGAACTTGACTGCTTGTGTAACCCAAGCGAGCGAGAGCACCCACGAAGAGCGGGATAGGTGGGCAGCGTACACTACAGTGTGAGGCAATGTCTGGGACTTGGTAGAACAACGGACATTGGGGAAGTTCATCCATGGCAGCGCGCACAAGGCCAGAGATGCGTGGGGCCGAAGCAACGCGATTCGTAGCTTCTCGATCTTCAATCTCCTTCAACAAAAGCGTGAGGAAGGGGACATTCTGTGTAGGTGCGGCGTAAATCGGGCCCGACAACGATACGCTGCTGCCACAAATGGGGCAGCCACAGGGGTGGATATCCGACGAACCAAAGAGCGAGGTAGGAAGCCGTGAAAGAGTTGGGGCCGTCACCTTGGGAGACTGCTGACGATCCGGGGTGTCAGGAAAGCGTTCCTTGGGAAGTTCACCTTCCATCTTGACGGGGTTGTCCTCCTCGACGACGGGCTCCTCCTCCTCCTCGGCATCCTTTGATTTTTGCCCACGTTGACGCTTCTTGGATTTAGTGACAGCTCGCGGAGGGCGAGAAACGGCCAGAGGACGAACCCAAAAGGCAGGGCAGTTGCAGCACTGGAGAAGATTGCCCAGCTTGCACGGGCTCAGCTTCACCTCGGCCGGCTGTGTGTAGACGCGGAAGAAGCAGCGAATGTAAAAGTCAATGTGGAGCGAGATAAGTGGCACAATGTACTTCTTGTGCTTGTTGGCTACGCGCTCGATGGAGGCCAGGAGGATGCGAACAGCCATCTCATGGCAGTGAGCTCCCTTATACGGAACGGTGTTGTACTTGGCATGGCAAGTGTCGGGGTAGTTGCCGCACAGAATGGCGCTGTCCGTACTCGTCACCAGCATGAGCCCACCTTCCTTGATGCAGCGAAATGCGCCATCCAGAAATGGTGAGGCGGAGCCGTAAGGGTCCAAATCAACCACATCCATCAACTCCTGCTGCAGCAGGGGACGAGGGGCGGCATCAGCCCCCGACACCACACACGTGCGGCTTCCCTCTCGAACCGATGGATTCATGGCTAAGCGGTGCATGAGGTCAACGGCATCATCCAGATTCGGAATGACCGCCCCACCTGCCTTCACACCACGCTCCGTCGTGGTGGCAGCGCCATTTTCTCCCGACGGGGCTGGGTACAGCTCCACATTAGACTCGGGGAAGTTATCCGTCAGTGTGGGTTCTTGTGTTGGAACGTCATTGAAGGCACAGTTGCGGCGGATGCACTGAACAGCGTCGGCGTCCAGGTCGTTGGCGATGATGTAGCGTACGTTCGAGATCTCCTTGTAGTACCGGATGGCGCGGAGACCCGTAGCGCTCAAGGCTTCCAGGATGGTGATACCAGCGGTGGTGCCACCTCGGCGGCGGGGTTCATCCAATCGAAGTTTCGAGAAGACCTCCAGCGCGCAGATGCTGAGGTCGCGGTTCACAACTTGCGCTGGGTTGTAGAAGACGGCCTGGTCGTCTGGGTCTTCCACGGCACTGCGTTGCTTCTCTTGGGCTATGGTGGTTTCCTTCCCCTTCTTGGTCAACGCTGGTGGAAAGAGGACCGCGGTGCTGCCCTCGCAGACCATCTCAAATCCTGACGGGGACGCCTTCGTCAGTGCATCACGATTGTAGAGGCCCGACTTCATCTTGCAGGGCGAGCAGTCAACGAGAATGATGTGCGACGGCTATGTGTGCTTCAAAAATCCAGAAACATGGAGAAAGGTGGACGTGTGCATGTTCTACATCAGCATCGTAGGAATGAACAACAACGGCAGCTATCACAGCTTGCCAGACACGTAAAGTCTAGGATGGCGAACAGTTGCTTCTCAATTTCACATTTCAGTTTCTACATGATCCCGAGGTGACACACGTCATCGGTCCGAGGTGTACCACCTCAACTCGCGCGCCAGCCTGCTCTCACAGTTGGGCCTACAGGCACTTGCAGTGCACTACACGAAGGCCTTCCTCCTCATACTCCTTCCGGGACACCACCAAGTGCGGGAACATGGACATCTTCGCCAGCATCGAACCACCCAGCCAAGCACTGTAGCCTCGGCAGGCAATGTCCCGCACATGAATGGGAGTGACCGCCTCACTTGTGTGGTTCTCTCGGTACAGCTGAATGATCTCCTTCTCGAGACGCTCACGAGTACCGGGGAAGGAGAGAGTGTTACCGGCAATGACAATGCTGTCAAAGAGCTGCGGACGAAGGGTGGGCTCGCACTGGTTGATGGAGGCAAAGGGAAGCCAGCTAATGCCTTTACGGAAAGAAGGGGTGAAGAGATCTCCCATCTCCGTGCGCACTTTCCACGTGGGCTCGTAGCGGTCATCATCATTAAGGATAGAGTAGTTGAACAGCACCTCGGTGGTACGGTAGCGGTGCTCACGCAGGGGGATGGACTGGCCATCAGGAAGCTCGAACATACCAGTTCCGTTGGTGGCGCTGCTCTGTGTGGCTACCTCCTCATCGTACACATTGGTACCATCGGCGGTGTGTTCCTCACTGGTGTTTCGTCCATCCGCTCGTGAGCCAGCTGGCAACATACCTCGGCTAGATGCACTACCAATGCTGCTACTACTATGCCGCTTTTCCTGTCCAGGGTGGACAAAGTCACTAGGCCGCACATAGCACAGCTCCTCCTTGGCTTGGTTGAGCAGCGTACGCTCCACGGGGGTGCCCAAGCTGTAGCCCTCCTGCCGAAGCAAGCTACCCAGATAATCGGTCAAGGTATCACCAGCCACGGGTGAAGTGGTCACCTGACGGCCAAGAGCGTAGCCCTCGTGCACCGGTACAGCGGTGGTGCGGTCCTTCCCACTATCTAGCACCAGGCCCGTTGTTAGTCCGTAACAGTACAAGCTCAACACCTGCGAGGTTCCCAAAAAGAGAGAATTGACGTGGAAGGTTTCCATCATCAGCTCCAAAGTCTTTTCCTTCTGGGCAGCGGGGGAGTTCACGGGCTGGGTAACAATGAAACAGTGGCTCTCGGGGGTGACGCGGAGCTCACCAAAGATGATGTGGCTCCACAACTTCTCCATGTCATCCCAGTTCCCTACCATGCCATCCTTCACGGGACTATTGACCGTAAGCATGCCACGCTTCACAAGTGCCTCCTCACCCACATCAAGTTCATTCATGCCAGCCGCCATGGCAACGCCTCGATGCCGTGGGTGACCTACGAGGGCGGGAACATCCAAGCGTGGTCCGCTTTCTCCAGCGTATCCAGCGCGCAGGTGGTATGCACCGCAGTCTAAAATAACGGAGGTATTCGTCATGACGGAGCCCTCCATGTTGCCTTGTCTGATCTCCCGTTTCGGCCCTACACCGTTGGGATGTATAGCTCTATGACAAAGAGAAGTGTGAACCACACAGGTCTAAATGAAGGCCGGTATTGGGCTTTGGTGTTCAATACGGCCCAATCTGGCGCACGTGCAATGCAAAGGAAAGATAGGAAGAGATCAAGAAGGTATTTCAGAAGCAGGTTCTGCTGTGGATATGAGAATCCCATGGCGCAAGTGTTGTATGTGGGTATCACACACACACAGCAGAAAGAAGTTGAGTAGCTTCAGCAGTTTCGCACGCAAACAACGCCATCAACCCAACCAACATACGCGGCTCTACCAACTTCACCCTAATCACACCGACATGCCACTGCCGAATTCCTTCGCCCATTGGACGAAGCGCTTGAGGTCCGCACCACGCACACTACTTTTGGTGCAGGCGATGCTCGCCTCAATGTCCTCCAGAGTCACCACCAGCCGATCTGCGCGAGTGTTGGAGAGCTTCTCACGCTTCTCACCATGGTTCTCGAGCTCCTCAATCAGCTTCCGCACGTGGCGCATCACCGCTTCACGGCAAACAATGTCAATGTCGGCGCCAGAGAGGCCCTCAGTCATGCGAGCGCACGCCCCCCAATCCAACTCCCCTCCACCAGACGGAGAGGGTGTGGTGTGCTTCAACAGCATATAAAACATGGCAGCCCGAGCAGATTCCTTGGGGAGGTCCACCAGAATACGCTTCTCCAAACGCCGAAGCATGGCGGTGTCGAGGTCCCAGGGTACGTTGCTGGCCGCCAACACAAAGACCACATCTCCACCTTGGCGCTTGCTGAGGCCATCCATTTGCGTGAGCAACTCCGTCTTCATGCGACGGGATCCTTCGTGTTCGCCCTCCATCGAGCGCGAGGACATGAGGGAGTCAATCTCATCAATGAAGATGGTGCTCGGGGCATAGTGTAGTGCGAGGTCGAAGAGCATACGTACAAGCTTCTCCGAATCTCCACGCCACTTGGACACCACCGAGGACGCCGATATGTTGAAGAAGGTAGTGTTGCACTCCGTGGCCACTGCCTTTGCCAGCAGGGTCTTGCCCGTTCCAGGAGGCCCAAAGAGAAGGATGCCTTTCCACGGACGAAGAAGACCTTGGAAGAGCTCGGGGTAACGGACTGGCATCACCACTGCCTCACGCAGCAACAACTTGGCGTTTTCCAGCTCCGCAATGTCGGTCCAACGCACGCTCGGATTCACATCGAGGATGTCCCGCATAATGGTGGCAGCAAGGTCATTCATCTCTGAGGTGGCAAATGTGGGCATTGGTTTCAGGCCCCGACCAAAGAAGTGGTCATCCTCCTGTGCATGGTTGGATGCATCGGGACCACCAATACGTTGAGTGCTGGGAGAGATGGACTGTCCTTCCAGACTAAGACTGCCGCCGCCACCACCACCCTTGGAACGTCCGTTGGGCGAGCGCAGCGGAGAGAGTGGCCGTTGGCCAGGCTCCGACTTCCCCCGATGCGCGATAGCGCGCAAGTGAGGAGGAGGCTCGGATCCTTTGGCACCACTTTCACCGGGTGGTGTGTTGGGGCCATCAGGCCGTGCGTAGGATGGAGAGCCACTGCTGGATGGGGCGGTGGAGGGTGGAGGTTTGTGCCTCCGCTGGAGCATCTTTTCCCCACCTTCCGTGACGACGCTAACTCCGCCATCGTCGGCCCCGCGTGTGCGGAACAATTTGGGCTTGCGAGCAAACTTGAATTCATAAAACTCCTCATACTCCGTCACGATGGTGGGAAGGTCCATATTGTCTGCCACACAGACCTGATCCAACGAGATGTTGGACTCCTGCTGCAGAGATTTCAGAGACTGAATGTAGCCCTGCTCTAACAGAAACTGCTCCACCAGCACAATGATCCCCTTGAGACGTCGCTTCTTCATCTTGTCATCCTCCTCCCGGGCTAGTTGGTGGGTTTTGATCTGGGCAAGGGAAGATCCCCGGGCAGGGTCAAGCCGGTTGGAGAGCGGCTGTAAGTTTTTCATTTTTTTGACCCCACACACACAAACACTCACAATTAACACTCCCTCAGTCTCCAGATAAATGAAGAGAGGAGGTTGCAGTTCTGTGGTGGATGCTGTCAAAGACGAAGATAGTAAGACGCAAGAATAAGAGAGAAGAGGGTGACGAAGATATCGTGGCAATGCCCCAGCAACCGCATACACACACAGTACTATCCAGATTAGCCTATGTTTCAATCACCATGATCGCCACGACTTCGAGACACAACCCCCATCGAAGCAAAACAAAAGTCTGTTTGTGGGCGGAAACATGTGGTTCAGCGGAGAAGAACACAAGAGATATCGTTCGTTCAGGACAACGGACAAAACAAAGAGCAATCCGACTTTGGACAACGCCTCCAGCACACCTCAGAACACAAACAAACACGCACACGTACGCACACGGCAAACAGGAGGATGTGGTTCAGTGTGCATTACCAACAACCTTTAATCATTCACATCCATCTTATATATTTGAGCTACCACCGTGGACTTACCTTCTTCAATGCATCCACGTTGAGCCTCTCACCCCCTTTGCAGCGGACATCACACGTGCAGTGTGTATCAATTCCACTGTTGCGGTTACAGTGCCCACACCACCCACAATCAGCAGCGTCAACATGTATACAGCTGCCCAACAAACTGATTCCTCCTTTTTGGGGAACTTGAGCATACATGTCACCCCAAAAGGAGGGCCCCCGTCATGTGAGTATGTACATGCATAAGAGTGCATTGTGTGTATTTGTGTACAAATGCGTATGTTGTATTGTGTGTGTGTGTGTGGTATAAAGGAGGGGGTGTGATAACATAACGTAAAACATAAAGTACGGCATCAAAGACCGTAAAAGCAAAAGAGTGAACTCCACAGAAATTCAACAAAAAACAAAAAAAATGAGCGATTTTTTCTTTTTCTTCGGCCCCGTCAGGATCGCGAGAGTGACATGCCGAGTTCAAACATCTGATGGAAAGACATTTGACCGGATTCATCCATGGAGAACACCACCAACTTCTTGCAAGTTGGCACGCACTTTTGGATATCTTCGGAGGATTGAACCACGAAGCTGAATGACTTGCCTCGCACGGCCTGAGAGAGCCACTCGGCCGTGCGGCCGAGCAACCACGTTCGGTCTCCGGCAATGGCGAGTGCTGTTGCCACTTGTGCGCGATGCACCTCCTCCTTGGACTCAGCACGATGGTGGAAGAACTCATAACGCGAAGGGTCAACGTACCGCCCTGGAGGAACCACAACATCCACCAGCGTTGCAATCCATCCTTTAGAAGATGCTGGAAGGAAGGCACCCTCCAGCCCATTAATTTGAAGTGCCATGAGATGCTGGGGAAGGCCACGCACCACCACGGCGGTACACTCCGTGTTGTTGTCCTCCACAGTGGTGGCAGGGGGAAGGTCGGGCTGCTCCACGGCAAACTTGAGCTCCAAATCGTGGTTGGGGTCCTCCTTGAAGATCACCTGGCCGCCACTGCGGCTGCCGAAGCCAAGCAGCTCCACCCCCGCGATGCCGTTGGTGGAGGAGGAGATCTGGCGGAGGTTTTCTCTGCCACACAGCTCCTCGCGCAGACGATCGAGCATGAACAGTCCAAAGGTTTTGGTCATGGGAACTAAACTCTGCATCTGTTGAAGGGCAGGGGCTTGAAGGAGATCCACGGTGGATAACACCGTGTAGGGAGGTTGCTGCCCTTGCTCCTCCACCTCAGCGCCGCTGCTATGAGGAAAGCTTCGAGACAGACGTGTATGTGCCTCAGTTGCGGCATGAAGTTGCTGCTCCAACGACGAGCGACGCTTCGTGATGCTTGAAGTGACGGAGGATGTGGGGAAAGCTAAGCCATCTACAAGAACACCTAAACTTTGCATAGCCTGGGTGATGCCGTCCGCTAGTTGGTCATGGGCGCACAGCTGATGTTGGTGGGCAAACACACCGTAGGAGCGTACAAAGTCAGACTCCTCCTCCACCAACACCTGAACGTTGTCCTTGGATCGACTGAAGGGCACCCCTCGACGAGATCGAGTGCGTTTGTTCAGTGCGGTGGCACCCGAACACCAGCGTGCTCCACGGCCACCTGGGGTGGCAAGGCCGCTCTTTGTCTTACGGTTGCCGTTGTTGGCCGCAGAGAGAAAGGCCCGTGAGACGAAGAGCCGTGATGCATCCAGCGGGATGGGTCTGAGGAGAAGGCGCCGCATCTTTCTTAATGCGTGTGTATGTGTGCAAGGTGCACGTCCCAGAGTTGTGTATTATGTATCTGGGTGCTCGCTTCAAAATGACAATGGATATGTGGTTATGTATATTTGTGGTAAATCGGGAAAAAGAACAAATAAGGTGGGAGATTGTACAGTGAACGAAGTGGTCGATTGACGCACAAAAACTGTGTGTGTGTAGGGGGGGAGAGAGAGAAGGACTTCTTGGTGCTGCGGGAGAAGTTGAAGAAGGAGTATTATATTGAATGGAAGGACAAGTTAGTAACCAGTAGTCCATAACGACGTCATCATGGCGCAGTTCAATGCAATGCTTCTTGATTATCGTTGCGTTAAACGTAAAATGAGATGCTCCATACACAACATGGAGATACTACAGCCGAGAGGGACGGTAGCTGTTGCGATAAGGTGTCAGACCCTCCGACGTGGCATCACACCCCCGTGACGATGCGGATGATGGATGCTCCACAGACTTGCCACTCCAGCGTCGCTCAACCACTTCATTCCGCGTGAGTCCAAGCCTTCGAAGTGTGAAGAGCTCCTCCTCCAGTGGTGTACGCACCTCCCACCTTGGCACCTCCATCGCTGCACGCTTCTCCAGGTATGCGCACTCCTCCAGGTAAACCTCATAACGGAAAGCACATCGCGTCATGGGCACACAGGAGCGCGACTCATCGTTGCCTGCCACGCTCCGCAGCGCGTACAAGCTTCCCAACCACGCCTCTTTCCGCGAGCGTGGAAAGCCAGACATGACGACGCTGTGTTTGGCAATCTCGCAAATGTCAGCCGCGGAGAGGCCCCAAAAGTTCTGGGCGGTGCTGTACTCCTCAATGAGCGGTTGCTCCGTGTGGTGGAACATCAACGCTCCGTCCGTGGCGAGGGCTACGTTGAGGCCTCGACGGAAGAAAGTGGGAAAAGGGTTGTCCGCGTACTTGCAAAAGAGTGCGTTGTTCGAGAGCGGAACAATACCGAGCGGAATCTGTGAGAGATAGAAGAGGTACTGCAGCACTGGACGTTTGATGAGGTTGATGCCGTGACCCACCCCATCAGCGAGGAGGAGGGCATCGGCCATGTGGTCGGGATCTCCGCTCTCTCCCGCGTGTGGGCGGAAGGAGAAGGTCGAGAGTCCTTTGGCTGCGCGATATCGGTTCAGGGTGACGCAGTTGGCCCACATAAAGTACATGTAGTAGGAGAAGGGAGGGTTTTCCGCACGGGTCCACTGTCCCGGTGGCACACGAATCACCTGGTCCTGCTCACGATCACTTTCATTATCCACGCTGTCAAAGCCAGAGACGTGGGCGAGGAAGTGATGGAGGAAGGGGTGTCGCTCGGGGTGGATGGAGGCCTCCCACAACGGGGCAAAGATGTTGTGCAGCATTTGCTGGAAGTTGTCAAGGATTCCCTGCTTGCGGTACAAGCCAAAGAGTCGTGGCACCTGGACCATCCATCGGTTGGTCTGGTGAGCCATGCCATGGAGGACGAACCAATTCGCCAGCCGTTCCCACTCACGCGCATCACGTCCGTAGATGGAGAGGCGGTACTCAGAAAAGGTCTTGCCTTCTTGGCTTTGCTTGTCCAGTGTTTCTTGAATGAGCTCTGCAAAGTAGCGGCCCCCCATGAAGTTTTCCGTCTTGAGGAAAAGTGAGCGCAACGAGGAGATGCCCATTGGGTTGTAGCGGTTGTTGAACTGATCAAATCGGTTGAAGGTGGCCTTACCGGCCTGCACTTGCAGGGAGGCAATGGTGAGCTCCTCCAGACGTAGATCGGTGAGGTTGATGTAAGGGCTCGACGACGCAGCACCAGAGGTTGCTGAGCTGCCACTGGATTTCTGGTGAGGCAGACGGGGTGCCGTGGTGGGGCCACCCTTGGACAGCAGCTCCGCAAAGAGAGAGGCCAGTGTGATGGACTGGCCAGTGGCGGCGTGCACGGCCACCACATCGTCAGCGTTGCTGTGCAGCTTTCGCTTGATGAAGTCCAGCAGGGACTTGGCCGTCATCCCTCCAGCCATGTGGCAGTGCACATCCACCTTCACGCAGTTGTACACGTCCCCGCCAAACTTGCGGGCCGGTATGACTGCATAGCGGGACGAAGATGGTGGCTTGGAACCGGCATCTGCAAAGGACCGCGTGGCTGCTTCGTTTGCTACACCAATGGTTGTGTCAGGAACGGGAAGCATCACATTGTAGTCCTTCTGATCATCATTGGTTAGTGCCACGTGGAGCTTGAACTTGCATTCGAGCATGTCCAGACGCTTGCGACAGTAGCGCTGCACCGTGGCATCACCAGCCACCTCACGAAGCTGTCGTACATCCTGCTGGAAGACTTCCCAGCTAGGGAGGGCAGCGAAGTAGTTGGCCGTGATGGCGCTGTGCTTCTCCTCTGCCGTGAGTGAGACGTCCAGCAGCCCATTCTTTCCATGAGCAAAATGCTGGGGTAGTCGTAGACCATCGTGAAGGGGGTTGATGGATGAGGTACCATCCGCCGCGGCACGAGATGATGAAGTACTACGCCGCAGCACGGACCCTTCCTCCGCCATATGCGCAAAGCTTTGGTAGTACTGACGGCGTGAGAGTGCACGTGCAACTTGCTTCGAGGCGCGATGGGGCTCTGAGCGGTCAGGACCCGCGATGATGATGCGTGGAAAGAGCATCGAACGCTCGGAGCTTTGTGTGTGGAGAATGGGAGGCAGTGGCTGTGGCGGGGTCCACGTCATAGCGGAGGTACCCGCAGGGGTTTCCTTGATGGACGGGATGGCAAAAAAGCTCTTCAGAAGGCGCCAGCGCTCTTCACGCGTGAGGCCATCCGCCGAGCTGAGAGATGTACCGGTGCTTGTAGCCCACACTTCTGGTACCTGGCACGCCATCATCATGGGGGCATCTCGCAAACCTTTGCGGCAGACGAGTGCCATTTCATGCTCCAGCGCGGCATCTCGATGGTGCAGTCGAAGCGCACTAACGTGGGTGGCCTCAAAGGCGTTCTCCTGCGGGCTGGCACGGGGCCACGCAAAGCCCCACAAAAGGTAGCGCTCCTCCATCCGGTAGGACGTCCACCTAGACTCCAACCCACGCAAGGACATCTCCGTCACGTCTGCGGTGCTCAAGTTGTAGTTCTTCCGCACCTCTTCAAACTCAGCCGAGAGAGCAAAACTGCCACTGCCGTCAAACAAGGGGTCGATAGTGGCGATGGAGGCATGGAGGCCAAGCTGAACCACCAACGGCAGCGCCCCACTCAAGGCATCTTTGACCGAGCTGCTCGAGCGGCGGTTGCGGGATGGGGAAAGCACCACGTGGCGCTGTGTGAGGTAGTAGAGATACGTGAGTGGGCTCCACTCAAAGGTGTAGGCGGGATTGACAATCTCATCCGCCATGAGCAGGCCCAGAACGCTCTCCATGAAGAGACCACGGCTGCCTGTTCCGCCGTGCAGCCGAAGCATGAGGGGGGCCTGAAGGACCGAGCGGTGTTGCCGAAAGAGGGATCGGGCAGGTAAAAAGTAGGTGAAGAGGTTCCCCTGACCTCCCTCCCCATCCGAATCCCCTTCATGTGCGACAGGCTTTGGAGATTGGAAGAAGGCATGGGCAGAGAACATGGCGTTTAGCATCATGACGTTGCGCCAAACGTGAAAGGCAAAGAAGGCGTCTGGGGGTGCAGGGCCGTTGAGTGGGAACTGCTCCACCTTCCCTTCCATTGGCATCTCCTGAACGGTGGCGGAGCAATCGAAGCTCAGCGAAATCCCGGTGGTCCGAGACAACAGAGCCGCCAAGTCGGGGTGCTGTGCGGGTTCCTGTAAGGCCTGCCACATTGGCTCAAAGATATGCTTCAGCACATGGCCAAAGTGCAGTGTCGGCTGATCAGTGCCATCCAGACTACCCCATTCCATGCCAGTGGCGGGTGTTGTGGCAGGTGCTTCCTCCGCGCTACGTAGGAATGCTTTTTGCGAGATGAGCAAGCAAAAACGCAGTTGTTGGCCCGTTTTCTCGTACAGGCCACTGCGAGCACACCACGTGGCGATGCGCTGTAGCTCACCCGCCTCACGTCCCGTTAGGGTCAGCTCCAAGTGCAAGCGATCGAGTGAGGCGTTGGGGTGCGTCCGGCTCTTCACCACCCGCGTGAGGGCAGGAACGACAAACTCAGCAAACAGCTCGCCTTGATGGCTCCCATCCTGCTCCACGTTCTTCATGCCAATGAAGGCGTTGAGAAGCTCAGCTGCCTGTGTAGATGGTCCCTTGGGCTGTTCCTTTGCATGTCTCGCGAGGTCCTGCATATCGAGCCACGGGCCTCCGCCATCTTCGGCGTAGTTGGGTCGCAAGCCGAGACCATCGGCAGAGAGTGTCACTGCAGCTGGCGTCGATGCCCCAGGATAGGGTGCGGTGGGGCCAAAGTAGCGCTCCATGACCTTCTTTACCGTGATGGGTGGTGAAGCGCTCACCAGACGTTGCGGTTCATGTTGGCGGAGATGCTCCATGAAGGCCACCAAGGCAGATGCACCAACAGAAGTCTCAAGCCGGCGGAGGTCTGACTGCGGGGCACAGGCCAAATCTCCGCCACCTAAGGTTGGATGATAGTGATCCTCTCGCCACCCGCTGAAGGCGCGGAAGAGAGCGTGCCGGCCTTGCAGGATGCGCAGGCGTGGCTCACAGGCGGAGAACATTTTTCCATCCGAGACGATGTCGCTGAGCCGACGAACACAATGTGTGTAGCGTTCGTAGTCCAAAAAAGGTTGAGAGAGAAGCATCTCCCGCAGCTGCACCCCCTGTGGTAGCACCAGCCCATCTGCACGTCGAGCAAAAGCGTGGCAAGTGGGATCCTTCGGGAAATGTTGGCGATGCGCCGAGCTCTGGCTGTTGTTGGTTTCAGGTGGTGATTGAAGAGTAGAGAAGGATGCACGTACGGAGTCCAAGAGATTTCGATGCCTCTGAGTCTGCTCCTTGAGCTCTGCCTCCGCTCGCATAGCTGTGTAGGATGGCGAGCTGTTCGCCCCCCGCTGGGTATCCAGAAAGGCAGAGAGCTGCTCCGCGTGGTGGGCGATGCGCAGGGCAGCAGAAAACATCTGCGCTGACTCAACCAATTGGAGCGCCTCCACGAGCATGGGAGCTCCCGCGGCTAAATCGCCATCACCATCGTCATCGTGCAGAACAACTTCAGGAAATTTAGTGTGGCTCATCCACTCGCCGTTGCTTAGATTGATGAAGAGGGGGGGGTCCTTTATAAGAAGGGAATGAAAAAGATGCCTCAAGTTTGCGTGGCAAACTAGTGGGTGTTTACGGGTCAACCAAAGGTGCGCAGAATTGCCACCCTAAAGGAAAGCAAAGTGGCTTGAATAATGAGAGTGCTAGCAGGGATACAGTCAAGCTACAGTCAAAGAAGGAGGAGGAGAGAGGGAAGCACATACCTTGTAGGATGGTCTTCATTGTACCACGTGTCAGAGACGTAGTACAATACATGATCAATCCATCTGATCATTGTTTGTTCTGTGTGATAAGATATAAGAAAGTGTGTTTATGGGACAAACAGGAGCTTGAGTTGAATCAAGTTCCTCCTGTGCATTACTCGTAAACGTCATGGATCGGCAGAACTGCCCACACCACTTCTTCATCCGTGCTGTGTTGTGATGGTAGATCAGAGGGGAGGATGTCCATCGGCATCGGGCTACCCTCTCCTTCATGAAAACTGTGGAAACACGTGGTGCATATCCACCCCCTTCTTGCTATTCACCTCCTTGCGACGGTTCATTTGATAGGTGGCCATCACCGATGAGCGAAGCAGCTCCATCTCCTTGGACTTATTTGCCCCACCACTGTTTCGCTCGGATACGTGCTGCGTCACAGCGGGCGCGAGGCCGAGTCGAGCTAGTCGCTTCTGCTCGCCAAGACCACCTACACTAGAGAGGAGCCGCTGGCGGTCCTCCAAGGCAGAGGAGCCACCACTCAGTCGGCGACGAATCAGGTTCTTCGGCTGGTTCTCCGCTTCCAACTTGTTCGCCAGCTTCGATACCGCGGCGTGCTTGTTGGGGACAACGTCAAAGACCGGTGGTGCATCTACACGCTCACCAAATCGCACGACATCCACCAGCTCATAAAAGTCCTTGGCCTTGCGCGCCTCTTTGGGAGACTTCTCGCGTGGTGTGCGAACATCACCAGGGAAGCGCATCGCACGATGAGGAAGCTGGTCCTGTGCCTCATCCACATCGCTAAAGCTGATCGACTTGCGCAGACTCATCGATTGGTTATCGGCATCACTGTGGCCTTCATAGATATCAGAACGCGTAGATGTATCATCATCAGCGGAGCTCCTCCTCTTCTTCGTGGCAACTGGAGAACCAGAAGCCTCTGAAGAGGCACCTTTCTTCACCTTGGCAGCTTCCGTCGCCTTGCGCTTGGCCTCCTCTCGCTGCATCCGCTTCAGCTCCTTTTCATAGGCCACTTCCTCCTTCTTGGCCTTTCGGCCCTTCTTCGTGACGAGCGCATTCAGGTCTGCCTCTACCTTCTGCAGTTGCTCCGCCACGCGTTGGCGGCGCTCCTCCACCTTACGCATATGCTTCTTCTCCTTCTTGCGCGCAATGATCTCCTCCACCGTGGCGGGCTCGGAGCCGCGAGGCGCCTCGAGCGGCCTTCGTTGTGCCCGTGGGGTCATGAGCGGAACACCTCCCTCAAGGATGGTTTCGTTCAATGACTCCACCGTTGGCGCCTTCTTCTTCTTTGTGGCCTTTGGTGTCTCCTCAGTCGCTGTTGCTGCCGTCAATTTTCCCTCCGGCTCACTACCACGGCGCTTCTTCTTCTTCTCGGGCATGACGGAGCCAGTCGCAACCTCATCCTCGACGCTGCGGGAGCGCTTCTTCTTCACGGGCTTGGCAGCTGCCTGTGCCTCCTCTTCCTCCTCCTTTGCCCGCGCCTCTTCAAGGCGAAGCCGCCTAGCCGCCTCTCGCTCCTTCCGCTCACGAAGGTACTCCGCCAGCCTCCGTTGGCTGTGAGGGATGTCCTCCAGGCTTCCCATCGACTTCGCCGTCGGTGCCTGGTTGGCTAACTTGGTTCGCTTCTGCTCACGCTGGAAGGGGGAGAGCTTGGGGTTCTTGTTGCGCTGATGGTTGTGCGACTTGTGCCGCGGAACGCGGCCGCGTTTGGCCATGGTGTATTTGCTGGTTGATGGATAAAGTTCCGCAAGCCAATCAGTGGCACGAGGTTGCAGTGCAGAGAAAAGGAGTAGTGTGTGTGCTTCTCCTTCGCGTTGCAATGGAGCCTTGCGTGTAGGAAAAAAAAAAATAAGTGATGCACGTCAACCATAAAAGGGAAAAGAAGGAGGGTTGTGACTTGAAGCAGGTGTCGTGAGGAGAATTCATGCAAAGTGCGTACTAAGCGCGTGAGATACTCCGCACACGTGTGGTCCAACTTACGTATTCAAGAAGAATTAAACGTCAGTACGTAGTTAGTTGAGTGCGCAACACAGCGTTCTCACCTCCATCGCTACAACGGAAGGTTGAGGAGAGGAAGAAGGAGATGCAGGCACCTTTATAGGTCTGCTGGGACGTCCTCTGCTGCCAGGAACTCGTCCATCGACCTTGTCAGTTGATCGGAAAGCGTCAGTGAAACACGCACTGAACCGGCCACCGCGAACTGATCGAGCAGCTTCTTGGCACGGAAGAGTGCATCCTTGTGCTCAAAGACGACGCGGAAGTGCTTCCGGTACAACGGCCAGCAGCTGAGAAACCCGGGTAGCTCACTCAGGTGTGTGCGAGCTTCCCGCGCCGACCACTGAGCCCCAACAGCAGCCACCGCGGAAACGAGCTCGCGTTGATGGCCGTCAAAGACGCGTGGGGCCTTGTTGAGGAGAATCTTCTCGGGTGCCTTTGCATCTCCAGAGGCAGATGTGGGATCCACAGCGTCGTCATCTTCGCGCGGACGCTTCCGCTCAAGACGCAGCTCACCCTCGGGAAGGTTCAATAAAAAGGTGGGTGGGTGGGTGAAGTACGGCTTCCGCTGGAGGGTTGTTGCCATGGCTTCCAACGAGCCAAAGCAGCGCACATCAGATGGGGAAGAGTGAGAGCCGCCCGCTGTGCTCTCCGACATCTCGCATGGGGTGGTGGCATCATCTGTGGTTGTGGTAGGAGCTCGATCCTGCTTCCCTTGCTGAGGATTGCGGTTGCGCCGTGGAGCGAACACATCCGAGACAGATGCATCTGCCGGGCCAGTGACAACCATCTCTGCCGAACGCGTTTCCACACGGCACTTGATGTCGTAGGTGCAGTGTGTTGCCCCAGCACCAGCAGTAAGCAGGCTTCGTTGGGCATCTAAGCAGCAGTATGAGGGAAGACTATACTGGTGAACCTTGGCGAAGTCATTCTCCACATTGCTAATAATCACGACGTACTTCTCCCCGTCCTTGGCAGGTGCCTTGGAGCCGAACTTGCCTTGACGGTGTGCGTTGTTAGGGCCTGTGCCAGAAAAGGCAGGCTTCACCCCTGTGCGGGGCTTTCCTCCCCTAGGCTGGGATTCATGATGGCCTCCCTCGCTCATGGCCGTGTCGTGGCGAATACGTAAGGAGAACTACGCAATAAGAGAAAAAGAAGAGTGTGGGATGATGATGATGGAATTGTGCATGCATACCATATTGTCGTCTAGGAACGCGATTCATTCTGAGTAGCGTATATACGGTTGGTGTTATTGAGAGAGATCCGATCCACAACGCAACAACTCCAATATGAATGAGTCAGCTCACTGACCCAGTGACAGTGCGTAGGTAAGGGGGAGAGTGAGGTGATTTGAGGAGCCATCATTGGTTGGCTATTCCTTCTCAAAGACGTACCTCAGCTGAGACAACTTCAGTAGCTTGCGCCGTGTGTCCCCAATGGACAGAATCATCCACCCGACCAAGACATGGAAGAGTGGCTGCCACACAATCAGCACCAGCTCCATGAAGCTGTCGGAGATACCAAACCACAGTGCAGCAGTGGGGAGACCAGCAGCGGTGTGCATCTTGTTGACGTCATGGTGGTAGGTGGCGAGGGAGTATATCCAGTACAGGGTGGGCCACACCGCCACGGCCCCAGCAAGCATCTGTGATTGATGGGGACTGCGCAACATCTGGCGAAGCACATCCGCTACGGAAGTACACGTGGGCGGGCTAGAGTGAGGAGCACCGTCGGAGCCATGACCCTCAAGCATCTCTGGGGTAACAGCCAAGTGACGGCAGGCTTTCCAGCTGCCCCAACCGGCAAAGATGAGAATGATGATGGATGCAAGCATGCACACCACACTTCCAGGCGTTAGCATGGAGCTGTAGCGTTGGTGCATGGTTTCAGTTTCGGCCAGATAGGTGAATGTCTCCAACGCCTTGAGACGATCCTGTGCTGCCCGTGCCGACCTCAGCGTGTTAGTGTCCTCCTGCCGATCCACGGGGGCGGTTGTACTCGGTGGTCGTACAGAGATTTGCTTGGCGTGGAGTACCTCAAGGAGCTTCGCCTCCTCTGCATCCATCACCATGTACACAAGAGGAGAGCCTGAGATGAGCAGCACAAGATAAACGAGCGCCAAAAGCCCGTGGAAGCATGCCACAAATCGTAGCAGTGTGAGGGTTGACCGAAGAGAGCGGCGGAAGTAGTCCAGAACTTCCTCCTGCTCATTGTTGCTAAGAAGGTCGTTCTCTGCAATTAGGGCTCGCACCCGCTGGTCGGGCGACTGCTGCGGATTAGGATGACGCAATCGCATGTGTAGGTACTAGGTTCACCAGCCGCCGTCGCTTTGTGAAAGGAATTGGAAGAAGAGCTTGTGCCTGCACACAGGCAAAAAAAAAGAGGAGTAAAGAGAAGCAGCCACATGAACAGTGAAGCCAACATCATCGTAGGCACACAGAAACCAAGGACAAGATACTCATTCATCTTCTTTGGAGCTCTTCCAACCATAGATGTTCAGTGTTGCTGTCAAAACCGCCACACCTACACCGGGGGGAACTCACGCGGACTCCCACCACGGGTGAGGGGTCCACGTCCTCCCGCACGTGAGCGGGTCCCGCCAAGTGGGGAGAAGGGTCGCTCGGTGGATGCCCAGCGGGTCTCCGTACTCGCCGTGCGTTGGGGGCTCCTCAACGGGCTACCACTCCCCGGATGAAGCCACCCTGCCAACCGTCGTCGAAGGCCTCTCCACGAAAGCAAGCCACCACGCTTGAGGGCCATCTTCACATCAGTCCCACCAACCACCCGTTCAGGTCGTCCACTGCGTGCTTGAAGAAGCAACTGGGGGCACCACGCACAGGCTTGAAGCCACAGGTATGTGAAGGGAAGGCGCAGCAGCTCCACCAGACGCAGAAACCACTGCTCCTCGCGGCTAAGACTCTCATTAATGATGGCGGTGAGACCTACACCAGAAGCAATGACCTCCTCCTCCGCGGCGGGCTGCCTACTTTTCCACCGCGCTCGCTTAACCTGGATGGTGCGATGCACGTCCCACAAGAGAAGCCACATGAGCAACACACAAGCCCCCACAGTGATCCACCGAACAAGGAAGACGAGGTACGGAGTGAAGCGGCTATCTGCTGGGAGATAGCACGACATCACGGAGAGGCGGGTAACATCAAAACGCCCCACCAGCGTGTTGGCATCGCCATCCGCTGCATCGGATCCTGCCGTGCGATGGCCCGTCAGTCGCAACTCCATCCGCCGGCCAGGGTTCTTCCAGGTCCAGTCATCGGCGGCGGTAGTATCTTCCCCGCCCTCTGGGCCTCCCTCCCCTTCAGGGCCTTCATCTTTGCCCAGAGTACGACGGGCCGATGCCTCTCGAACATCGGGTGCATCCACAAAGAGGTAGAGCGGGTTCCAGCTCCGTCCAAAGGACCACCGTTCTGCCCGACGGACCATCGTGAGCAAGCGGAATGCCCACGGGGCGTTGTACAGCCACGACCGGTGTACGGCGTCAAAGTGGTAGGATTCATAGGCCACCTTCACGTTGGGATTCATGAGGATGAGAGGAGTGCGTTGCTCCCGCAGCATTGCCACCTGGGCGATGTCCTCACAAATGAGGAGGCACTCCGAAGAGAGGCAGACGTCGGGCCTCACGGTTGCCAACGATCGCAACTCCGCCGTCGCCCCAAATGATGGCACCAGAGAGTGGCGAAAGCGCAAGGCTGGGGTGGTGCTCTTGAGGAAGACTGTGCCGTGGTTTGGGACGGAGTGGAGGGGCGTGGCGTGGTGTTGCGACGTACATGATAGCATATCGTGGGAGGTGTTAGTGATGGGCACCATAACACTATCAAAGCTGAGGGATTGAGCGCATGAATAGGTGGGGGAGGCACGTCCTGCCGCCTGCACCTCTTCTCGGAGTTGGTTCAGTGAGCCACGCCACGGTAAGGGGCGACGTCCATGGAGGGCCGCATCAGCAGCCTCACGCTTGTTCCACGCAATACGCATGGAGAGCAATCGGCGCAGCATAAGGCTGGTGTACATGGCATCCAGCGATGGAATAATCTCAGAGGTGTTGAGCGCCGCGTACTGCGTCGCACCAGGTGTGCCGATGGGTACGGTCGGCGGTCCTGAACGGGTTGCATTGTTGGGTGTTGGTGCAGCTAATGGAGTTGTGGTGTTGTGCGGTTCCGCTGTACTGTGAAGAGCCTTGGGCAGAAAAAATGACCCACGCATGGCTGCCACACCATTCCAACAACACTTCACCGGCACGGCGTAGTGGTGGCCGCTCTTCTTCACTTCCTGCTCATTGGCAGCTTGTGAGGCTGCTGCTCCACGCTCAATCAATCGTCTCATGGAGCGACGTGTTTCTACGTCGTCCGAATACGGAAATACCCCAAGGAATGGCTGGCCATGACGATCACGAGAAACCCAGCGATCATAGAAGGTGTGATAGAAGTCCATCCCACAGGCTAAATCAAAGGTGGTACCTGAGGCACCACCTTCCACACGGCCACCTTGCTTGACGGCGGGGCCAAGCAATCCATCGGGCTGCGTGCGTGAAGCAATCTCCGGCTCCATCCTGCTTTCGAGGAGGGTCGTGATGTCCTGCGGGCGGAAATACACGTCATTAAAGAAGAGAATAGCCATCCGGTCTTGGTCAGCCTTGGCATCACCAAAGACCTGCATGCCATGAGTGAGGAGTGGCTGAAGGGCTTTGTTCCGCACACAACCCATCCACTCAATGCGATCGTGAAAAGGTTGACGAGAAAGGTAGCCCAGGCAGCTACCCGTTGTGGTTGCGTAGATCTCCGTCACCCCAATGCGACGCAAGTGTGGAATGAGGAACTCGCGAATCAGCTGAGCGGTGCGATCTGGGCCAACGTTGGAAAAGATGGACACCACCACTGAGGTGGAGAGGTTGGCAAAGGGGGCCACCTCGTCCTCCAGGAAAGCCACCAGGGCCCCTGTGAGGTAGGGAAGCAGTACCTCATTGCGGTACAGATTAAGAGCCACGAAGAAGGTTTTCCACCCGTGGCGTGGAGCAATGGTTGCCCGGCGGCGTGGGAGGTCATAGAGACGAACATCTGGAGTCAGCAGGGTAGAGTCCAGAGCGTTGAGGTAGCTGTAGTCAATGCGAGTTATGCCATTGTGAAGTGGTTCATCCACGTGTGAAGTGAGCGAAGAGGGCCGAAAGCGCACCCGTTCGACTGAGGCACCATTCAAGTGCTGCATGGGAACCCACTGACGAATGCCTTCATAGTTGTGATTCACAGAGGACGGGGAAAAGGTTGGTGTGGAGTGACGGCAATGGTCCAGTCGCTCCATGAGATCCGCATGGCGCGCTTCCAGTTGGGCATGAGGGCCCGGAACCCGTTGCAGCTGAAGTCCGTCGTAGAAGTCTGCTGTGGCCGTGGTGCGGTTGTCCACGGCATCACACAGCTGAGGCAGTGGTTTCATTGATGTTCGCTGTGCGGCTGTATCGCTTCGTGTACGCCCCTCGGTGAGGTAAGTCATCCACTGAGCAAACTCCACCTCCTCTCGTCGGGACTCATGATAGCCTGCTTCCTCCGACAGAGAAAGTGGGGCCGGGAAGAAGAAGCCAAGACCGAGGAGGGCCACTAAAATCAAGAGAACCACAGCATGACGCGCCTCGCGTCTCATTGGCCACAGTGGACTCGATCCCTGTTGACGTCAGGCCACTCAATCCACGCCTTCCTTTAGAGGAGACGGCTAGGATTGCGTTGTGGGGAGGGCAAAAGTGATGATGGGGGCACCAGCCTAGTACGCAGTTGGCCTACCTCCTTTGTTGACGAAGAAGCAAGAAGAAAACAACACATTTAGCATAACCAAAGAGTGACATAACAACAAGATGCAGCAACCAACTACATACAGAAATCACCGTGTATCGATTGTTGTGGGATGAGGTGACACTCACACTCATCACTTAGTAGCTTCTAATCTCTTCAACCCACTGTTCGCAATCTATACCACAATGGAGGCGGACATGGAGGCCTTGAAGTGACGCACGCCACCGCCCTCCACAAAGACGGAGCCCTCGCCTGCCCACCCCACCGTTCGCGTAGATGGGAGTACCCGCGGGCACAGAATCACCACATGATGCTGCAGAGCACGATTGCGTTCCAGCAAGCAATTCGGATTGCCGTCGATGGCGCGGCTGGGGCTGGCCAGCGGGCTTTCCGTCTCTGGGAAGAGCTGCTCACCACCGCTGCTTTCGTCTCCTTCGGGAAGGATTTCAATGAAGAGGTCGGGAGCCCGCTGAAGAAAGCTGCGTTGCTCTGCAGTATAGAGGCGTGCAGCGTCTTCCTGAATGTGGCGCATGAGGTCATCGGGAAAGGCCACGGCGGCGGCGGCAGAGTCGCCTTCGCTCTGTGCAGGAGATCGGCCACGGTTCGCCGATACATCCAAGCATGAACCGATCTTCTCTAGACCATAAAACGTGCGCAACGCGTTGGACTCGATGCATGACTCCACAGCCACCTTGCCCTCGACCTCCTCCTCGCGATCGAGGGATGGGGAGTTGGTGGGTACGGGAAGGATGCGAGCCACAGCCTCACCCTGGATCACAACCCACAAACATCCACCACGAGCGCCAACGACGGTGGCCACACGTCCCTGCCAGTTAGCGCCGGAGTGGAATCGAACAACGTCTCCATGGCCAAGACCAAAGACATCATCGCAGAGGCTCGGGTGGGTGGAGAAGTGCACCACCTCCTCCGCCGCAGACTCCACGTAAAAGGGGAAGTCACGGAGAACATCACCAGGGGAGAGAGGGGGAATGCCGTCGTGCTTCCTCCCAATGCCAATGGCCTTCAACACATTCCGCAGAACCCGACGAGCGGCGTAGCGGTGCTGGGTTTGCTTCCATCGATGTGCCTCACGAGCGTACCAACCAGGCGCAACTTCCGCCCCGCTGCTGGACAAGACGGAAGAAGAGGAAACCGAGGACGATGATCGTGCGGCGATGAGACAAGGGCTGCTGTAGGGCAGCTGCCACGGCGAGCCGCGGCTCTTTGGTGACCGTTTAACCCCTGGAGGAGCCATGACTACGTCCACACAACGATTTCTGACACCTGAGGCACACTACTACACAATAGAAACTGATAGATGAAAGAAGAGGAAAAATCAAGTGTATTCGAGTAGTTGTAGTTCTGGCAGTAGTACTCCAAGATGCAGTTGCAGAAGATGTGTGTGTTAGTCCACCCACTGGTGGTGACGGTGAAGACGGCGTTGCCGCCATCTGCCTTGACGCTTTATGCGCGCAGCGATCAAGATGACTGATGCAGCAGCCACAGACAACATCAATACAGATGCCAATATGGGAAGTTGATGGTGATGAGTGAGTGGGAAAGGGTCCGATGCATGGGTGTCCTTCCTCAGATTGCGTAGAGTTCGTGGAGCACTAGTAGTACTAACTGAGCTACTAGTTTCTGGTGAGACAGCAGTAGTGGACCACCGTCGGAGGAAGAGCTCCCACACTGTAACCGCAGTGTGCAAGCGATGTTCCAGCAAGGGTGGTGCAGCTGCAGACCAATTCTGTTTCTTCGGCACAACTGATGTGGCGATGGTGTGTGAGGCACTTCCATGCGAGCAGGAGCACACCAATGCGGGGGTTTGTGTCTCCTTTGCCCACGTGAGGGGTAGTGAAGGATGCCGAGCGGAGCAGTGATCAGTGCTACCTCCACTGCTGGTGAGGTGGGCAGTCCACGTGATACGTCCTCCAAGTACAGCCGACATCAACTCCCTCAACACCTCCAGACAGGCATGTCCGGGAACATGCAACTCCGTCACTCCCAGCTGCAGCGTCTGGTTAAGCGGATGATGGCCGCGATGGGTTATGTGCCCACGCACCTCGCGGAGAATGTACGGATCTGCAGCACTGAGGCAGTTCGTGTCAGTGAAGATGGTCACACGCCCCATACTTGGGTTGGTGCTGGTCACAAAGCCGAAGACACCACGATGCTGGTGAGGTGGGGTGTGGTTCAACCGCACCCACACATCCCGAAGCATCTCCGTTGCCTGTGGTATGGCTTCCTTACGAAGCTGCCGTTGGCGCAGCGACCACGTTGGATGTGTGTTGCACACAGCAATGGATGCACCTGTGGGAGGTGGTGCTATGCTGTGGTTGAGGTCATGCAGCAACACTCCTGCTCCGTTGAGGCGGCCAACGCCTCGCCAACCACCCATCTCATCGGGGATGGCAAGCACGCCATCCACCACCTCGCTCTCGCTCAGCTGCAGCGAGGGAAGCTGTAACTCCTGGCGGAGTAGCGCATTGATAGAGGGAATGTGTGTGGAGCCAGCCAATCCATGATGGCCAAGAGGGTGCCATGCCCGCAGTTCGTCTGCACCTTCTTGTTCTTCACCTCCACTCCAACGGAGATGCTGTGCGAGCTCCACACTGTACCAGTCCGTTAACAAAAGGATGTTCAAGCCATGGTTCCGAGATGCATCAGCAAGCAGCTTCCGCGTTTCAGTGGAGAGCGGCACCTCTCCATCCAGCATGATGATGGAGCCAACACGACGCTGCAGCACCTCTTGCTGTACCCGTCCGATACGCTGCCTCAGCTGATCCCGGTAAGTTGCCGAAGCATCCTGAAGTTGCAGTCCCTCAACCACTTCGTCACTGAGGAGAAGCGGAAAGTCATGCACAAACAGGTGCAGCTCATGGCGGAGGAAGAGGTACACAAGCGCACCACTGGTGGTGAGACCATCGCCATCCCTCTCAGCGTACTCCCGACTGAGGTGGCTAGTAGCACCATCAGTGAAGGGAACGCCTTCATGGGGGTCATCCCCGGCCACAAACACATCCTGGGAAACGTTGCGTGCGTGCTGTGCCGTTGTCTTTGGGTTGAACCACTGATGAGCGCTATCGAGGAGGACTCGTTGTTCACGAGGAGGTGCTGGCACCACCGATACCGAGAATGGGACGGGCAACTGCGTACATGTGTTACCCTCTTGACAGTACTCGACACGCATCTCCCCAACTATCTCCACAGAAACATCACCTCCAGCTGGCAAGAGCAATCCATTGGGTAGATGAAGCCCATCGGGCATGGGCACCTCTGCCGCGGCTTCTGGGCATGACACCAAGACACCAATGGTGCCGGTATAGGATGATGCGAGCTCCAGTGGTGCCTCTACCTCCAACACCAGCAGCATAGTCGCGAAGCGATTCACCCATTCCAGTGGTGCGGACTTAGATCCCACCTCCACACTGTGCACCGAGAATGAAGTGTTACTACGACGTACAGTGAGCCCTGTGCCCTTTGACGGCGGGCTAACCACAGTGGTGAAGTTGAAGCGCTGGGGAAGACCTCCCGGGTAAAGCGGCTGCGCACACATTGGCCAATCATAAGCGCACGCAGACGTGCCATTCAGGTGCATCCGTGATGGCAACACGTAGGTAGACCACTGCTGAAGCTGCATCGTCTGGATGTGTTGCAGTGCCCCCAACAGATTCACCTCACCCGCACCTTGGCTCATCATGCTGTAGCTCAACAAGTGGACATATCGATCCATGGTGCGTTGGTATGACTGGTGGAATTGGCGGCTGTAGTTTGCTCCCAAGAATGTGTGTGCCACAAATGTTGGGGGCGTGATTATGCGGGCTGTTGTCATGATCACAGACTTGATGGCTGCGGCATGAATGCTTTCCACCCCGTGATGACGTAGGGCGTTGATGCAGAGTGCCACCAACCCAGCCACCAAGGGAGTCGATGCACTAGTTCCGTGAGCTGCAACAAGCCTCAAGCGGGTGGAGTTGTTGGCTCCACCACTGTAGCCAACCTCCTCCCGGACGGCGAGGATAGAGGTGCCGAGGGCTACCACATCCGGCTTGACTCTCCCTGAGCCGTAAGGCTGCTCATCCAGCGTAGGGCCCCGGCCAGAGAAGTGGGCCACCCGACGCACAAGCTCACATCGTGTGTGCGGCCTGAAGCACTCCACACTCATCGAGCCCACCGTCAACACCTCCGCCATATCTCCAGGGGAGAGCACACTGCCAAAGCGTGGGCCAGCATTGCCTGCCGCTGCCACAATCACCACACCTGATGCAGCCAACTCCTTCAGGAGTGTGCGCACACGTGAGTCCATCCCACCCTCCGTACCGTAGGAGAGGCTTATCACATCCGCCCTCATGCGACGTGCTGCTTGCAGGGCACGGAGGAGGTAAGCGGGTGTTGTTCGGCCCTGATGATCAAAGACACGCATCATGGTGAGGTGGCTCTCGGGGGCTATACCCACATACTCGTGGTCAATGCGCACATCTGTAGTGGCATGCTTCCATGATGAAGGTGCCACCGTTTGTGGTGGCGTTGAGTCCTCTGGTGGCAGGCCGGCTACATAGATGCGTCCGGCCAAGATGCTCGCAGACACTGTGCCATGCTCGCACCCCTGATCCCCACATGCAACCCCAGGAACAAATGAATGACATTCCATGTGAGAGGCACTACGCTTGACGTATTCATCCGCTATGCCCGTGTCCAGCACAGCAATCCGCACCCCTCTACCCATGAATGGCAGCTCTGCTGGAGATGTGTGTGAAGGAAAGCCATAAAAGACACGAGGATGCCAGGCTTGATGACGGGAGAGGCAGGGCCCCACCATATCCACATCGATACTCTTTGACGGAAGCACGTCGGCTGAGACGAAATTCACCAGTGCCATCATGACGAACACCATCCAACGCAGTGTGACGATGCTCATTGGAAGACGAATGGGTCCATCATTCATCCGTTGGCAAAGTGGGGCTTCAACACACAAGAAAAATGGGCTGAGAGAAAAGGAGTGAGGGGGATGAGATGCTGCTGGAAGAAGCAGAGGAGGTTGAGGTGCACCAACTCAGAGCTGGTCAGAGTCTCATCATCATCTCGGCTGTGTGGAGGGTTGAGATGAGAGAAGAAGTGGCCTCACAGGCCAGAGCAATCGAGGAAGTCAAATTTGCGCAGCGAAAAGGCCTGGCGCTCCAACTGTTCGCGGCTACGAAGGCTCTCCTCTTCATTGGTGGGGGATGCCGGGTGCGGTAGCTCCGTGGCAGCAGATGCGCCATCCCCAAGCTCCATGAGTGGCGGTTTGGGCTGCGATGCCCGTGGTTTTAGCCCCCATCGAAGAAGATCCTCCAATGACTTGGCGGCGATGACAAATCCTCCCGGGGTTGCTGGCATTGCCACGGGCAATCCGAGCTGCTCCTCCGCCATCTCCTCCGTGGAGACACTCACGGCGCTGGACCCGCTGCTGCTGCTGCTCTCCTCCATACGCAGCATGGATTCCTCCAACTGCCGCTGGCAAGCAGCCCCATGCGGGCAGTGCAGGCAGTACTCCCCAAAGCAGCTACGAAATTGCTGGAGGAAGTAGGATGTGAGGACGGCACAACCCGTGACGGGATCCTGGTAGCACTGCCGCTGGCGCGAGGAGGCCTCCAGGTTCATTTGGTGGGTGAGGAGGTAGTGTGGAAGGTCCTTGAGACGCACAACGTCTGCCTCGGGGAGTTCATCCAAGACGAAGCGATGACCCGAGTAGCCTGCACGAAGCGGTGTTTCTCGGAACTGAAATGTTGGTTGCACGCGTACCGAGGATACGTTCCATGCGCGGTCACTGTGGTCATCCACACCGTCTGCATCGGCCTCAGCATCATCCCCATCGGTGCTTGGGCTCTCACTCTCCTCACCCTCCTCTCCCTCCAACTCTGATCCCTCTGACACGAAATCCTCATCTTCACGTTCGTCAAGCTCCACTCCGCTCGCTGAGTCGCTACTGCAACTTACCCGCTCCGCATCAAAGGTCGCCTCCATCGGAGACTGCTGACCCCGTGCATCAGCCCGACGACCGGCTGGGCTACCCAACCCATTGAGTGAGTTCAGCGAGCTCTCCTCCGCCGCACGGCCCTTGCGAACGGGATGACGTCGGCTGCTCCACTGGTCCAGCCGCCACCAGTCGGTGTTGTTGAGATGTGGAAGAGGTACATCGGCCTCAACACCAGCCTGGCTGCACGGAACTATTGTTGGCTGAGCGCCGTGTCTAGAGGAGTACTCACCGCTCAGAATCTCTCGGACATCATCCACCGATGCAACACGTGGAGTTACCTCCACAGATGTGGTTGCGCTCATGGATGGTGAGAAGTTGGTCTGAGATGGTCCATGGGGGCAGTGCCGTTCCGCTGCGTGGCGGCACCGCAAGAAATCAATGGCCTGCAGCAGGGCAATGAGTTGCTGGCCGTCTCCCTCTCCATGACTCCGCAGTGACTCTGAGTTACCTCGCTGGAGGAGCCGCTGCAGTTTGGGGCACAACTCCAATGCCCGCTTGAAGATGCCTTCTGCAATGACCTCGCGTTGCTCCAATGAGGAAGAGGTGGCCACGATGTCATTGGTGATGGGGTCTTGATAGCTCATGTGGCCGTGCTCGTTGGCATGGTCATGAAGTAGGATACGTAGCTCATATAGGCGGTACTTGTGGAACAGCTCCGCCACCCGACTTGCTGCTCGATCACCACCACTCTCAAAGTCCGCCGCGGAGGGCAGACGATCTCCAGCAGTCAAGGTTTCCATCGGCACCGCTACCGCCGAATCTGCCATCGTGTTGGCACACGAGCCGTTCATCTCCCACAGGGCCAAGTCAAGAACGGAGAGAGGCTGGGCCAGGACGACGGCACGTAGATGGGCGGTTATCTCCGCCATGAGTGCTGATGCCGAGCAATCAAGATTGGAGGTCATATGTACTTCACTACAGATATATGTGTGCGTGAGGGATACCTTGCCGCCACCAGCTGGAGCTAGCTTGTGTGTGAAGAGGAAGTCAGGGAAGAGGTTGAGTGTGTTTATCTCACATGAGTATCGCAGACGTGTGAGTTGTAAGGAGCTTGCCTGCTCCCACACACAAAGCACCAGGAAGCAGAAAAGGAATATTTTTTTTGAGAAAGGTGGAGTAATCGAATGAGATGGAGTTGCTGTACATGCAGTCATGCACATGGAGGCATCATCGCCTCCCGCCTGCACACCTCCATCCTCTTAACAAACCAATCCACCTCTTCTTGTATCGTACATCACACGCAAGTGGGGATCCTTCAGTCAGACGACGGAGAGCTCGACACCCGGAAGTAGATGAGAAAGCAGCGAAGGATAGTCGCTTCTCTTTCCATGTTGTTCCTACCGCGGCACGAAGACATTCCTCATCCACCATCATGAGCCCCATGTAGTAGTGTTGTTGTTGTGTTCTAGTTCTCTGATTGAGAAATCATGGGCGGTGCCTGGGTGTTGGTGTCCAGCAGGCGCTGCGCCAACCACCGAATGGGGTCCTGTGGCTTCTCCTTCGACAAGTCCGTCAGGGCAGGGAGGAGAGCCGTTTTGAGGTACTGCTGCACAAACTCACGCGACTGCACCGCGGTTGGGATATCCTCGGCCAGCATCTGTGGAAACAAGAGCGCCACGGCCTGGCGGGCGCCCGGTGGGGTCGTGTTGGTCCAAAGGGGGAAGCTGTCGAGGGTGGCGCTGTTGGAGCTGGTGCCCTGAATGCGGCTGCCGTCCTCGGAGACGGTGGCGTTGACGACCTTGGCGAAGGCCTCATCGTTGCGTTCTAGACGTGTGAGGAAGTCAGCCAAGACGGTGTGGCAGTCTCGGTGGGCAACGATGAAGATGAAGGCGGTGCCAATCATGTCGGCCGCGATGGGCTTGCGCAGGGGGGTCGGGGAAGGTTGGCCTACGGGAGTGAGCTCGGCAACGGGAATGGTGCTGGGCTGGGGAAGGAGGTAGGGTGGGGTGTAGTCCAACACCGAGCAGAGCTTCTCGGAGAGCTCTGCGTTGAGTCGGCGGTACTCCTCGCGGACCACAATGAAGCCAGCATCAAAGAGCTTGTAGCGTACGTAGTGCAGAAGACTCTTGTTCTGCGCGTAGGCTGGGGGCACTAGCAGGGGAACCTTGGAAACCGTTCCCGACAGCGGGAAGGAGGACATGACGACTGCGTTGGGAGTCTTGTTTGGTGATCCACTCGTGTAGCGTCTCAGGGAGGTACCCTGGTTGACGAAGAACTACCGTAGAAAAAGGTGAGTATGCGTGGGAAGAGAGAAAAGAAAGATATAATTAGGTGAATCCTGCATGGGATGAATGAGATGGTGGGTGCACATTCAGGGGGGTTGGCATGCGCGGAAGCGCTGAGTTGTGTGTGGGTCTCTGGTACGTAACAAATGGCGCGGATTGAAGAAAAAACAATCATGGGAATCACCCCATCTTGTACTCAAGCAAACACAGCCACGAGGGTCCACCCATCGGCCGTTGCGGTACACTTCAACAAAGTCAAGGATGGTTAGCCCGACCTGAAGAGAATGAAAAGAACACACAAAACCCGAAAAAGTTGCCACGCACTCGAACACAACAACCACAGAAGAAGGAGGAAGAAGCACTGATGGCAATTATCCACAGCGCCACACAACATACGGCTATTATGGCACTCATCTGATTGGCTGCGACAGGAACGAAAGCGAGAAGAAAACGGGATGGAAACACTGTGTGGTACACCGCAGCCATACTCTTCAGCTCGCCAACAACATGAATGAAACAAGTGTTAGGAGCTGAAGACGGACCGGAAGGGTACAGGCACCAAAAAAAAAGGCACGAACTGGCAAAAAAAAAAGCGGAAGCCATCGGGGAGAATTAAGGATGTGATGGGAGGTGCGCTGGTCACCAACTTGTGTGTGTTTGTGTATTTGCAGGCGTAGACGACAACAGTACTCAAAGGTGGGGAGTCAAGGAAGTCAACGGCAACGTGGAAATCACTGGAACAGTTTGTATGGCATGGAAGAGCCATGAGCGGAGTGGAGCAAAGTGAAAGTGGAGCTTCCAGCAAATGACGGAATGTGTCGTTCAATGTCGAGCCAGCACAGCTTTGTCTGGGCAGAAGTGATCTGCACCTCATCATATGCTGAGAAGCAGAAGGGATAACTTGAGGAGGAAGAGTGAGTGCAGTAAGTCAATGGCCACTTACATCTCCTCTCGCTACCGCCCACTCACCCCTCCAACATGTTGTGGTTCAAAGAAGCAGAAGGAGGGGCGAGAACGATCAAAAACAACGACATCAGAGGATGAAGAAAGAAAAGAAAGAAAAAACATCACGCATAGCCGCTCAACTTGGAGTGTCATGCCGATGAGCAGAGCAGAGATCGCAGTCTCTCACTCAGAATCGAGATGTGCGTGGATTGTCGTCCATCTTCGCATCCTCGCTCTCATCCACTTGCCATGAAGATGTGCCACGAGAAGACAGCATGAAGATGGCTGGAGCACGGCCCCCAATAGGATGAATGAGGGGGAGGCTCTCGCTCAGCGCGGACGGTCGTGGCTCCGATCTACGGCGAGGTGAAACGTACTCGCTTGATGATGCTGTCTGGAGGCGCAGCGTACGATGGAGGGCCGCGGGCATGTACAAGTGCGTCTTGGATTCCTCAATGTGCTCGCCATAGTCCATGACTTTACCATCATCAACACCGGCGTGGAGGTCCTCTCGGGAGCAGTCGTAGGCCAGGGCAGACACCTCTGCCAGGAAGTCCTTCTCCTCATGTTGAGCAACTTTTCCTCTACGGCGTGTGGCAGTGTTGGTGGCTGGATGTGCGCAGCATGACGAAGTATGATGCCCCTCGTTTCGTGGAGCCGTCGTGGACGTGCTACCACTTCCACGGTGCAGGCGTGGTGTCGTCGATACTGGGTTGCTGTGATTTGTGTTGTGGGCAACGCTGTAGTTGCGCGGTCGGCAGGGAAGGCTTGAGCTCACGGTGCTGCGTATGGAGGAGTCAAGGCTTGACATGCTGAAGCAGTCCGATGGGCGAGTGGGTGAGATCCAACCACCCAATTTTGGTGCTCGTAAGATGGGTGAGGAAGATAGGGAGGGGCGGTCCTCAATGGAGCTCTCCAGCTCCATGCCTGGCCCAGCGGGTACGCTGGCGATGCACCACTCACCGCTTGTGGAAGGTGAGCAGAGGCACCGCTGTGGGTTGATCATGGACGTCGTTAAATTGGCGGCAACTTCAACACGATTTCGTGGAGAATGCACTTCACTCATGGATGAAATGGGTGGATGGGGTGAGCCGCCCACGGGTGCGGCGGGGTAAGATGGCAACAGCTGCTCACGAAGTTGGTGTAGTAGTACGGCAGCGAGTGGAGCAGTTGTCTGGCTGGAGCGTGGTGATGGCCCTTGTTCCACAGAACCTGCCATCATGTTAGATGTGCTGCGTACACTACGAAGTGGGGCCAACGCAATGGGCGAAGATCGAAGTGTGAGGTCCATCTCCACACTATTCTCCATCCCTTTGCAGGTCGTCGTACTCTAATGACTACAGAGAGGGGAAGCGTCCGACCTCTCAACGGTGCTAAACAATTGAGTTACATGAAAAGGGAGAAAATAAAAGACTTAACCGTAATGATTCTGTGACCCCATAACATGCACGTCCACACACATTCATGTACCGCCACTATGTAGTGCATAGAATTGCTGCCAACAACTCACACATGTCCCACCGAACTTGGCGGGGTCTTTTAAAAGGCAACACGTTGCTCCAAGGTCTTACTTTTGATCAGCAAAGATCAAGAACAAATAGTTGCCCCATTGCCAGGTTTAGTTGTGGAGTGGCTCACTGAAGTGCGAAGATGTTGAATAGAATGTTGTGTGGAGGCCGAACGTACGGACGGTGGCTACTACAGATTCTCACACCGTCTGGAGGAAGGACAACATACAACTGAAAACAACGAAAAAAAAAACGCGGGAGCCGCGTGGGGTTGCGCATAGCTCAGCCCACTCCATCGCATCCTCGACATCCACAGCTAGTAGTGGTGTGATGAATTGGAGGCAAAGGGGCAGGAAGAGAGATCCTACGTCAGCGTTGAGAATACTCATCCCCCAGCTAAGGGTAGGGTTCCCACTCTGTTGTTGTGTTTTTTGATGGATTAATGTCGCCCCTATTTACTCCGTGGAAAAAAAAACTCAACGCACAACATGTGTTGCAGAACCAATCGGGGGCCTCCTCTCGCGTTCTCTCTCACTCTCGTCAATTTACGTCATCCCCCGTGTGCGTGCGTCTATTGCTTGGTGCGAAACCCACACAACCAAATCCTTAGAAGGCAAAGGTCTCCGCCTCGGAGAAGCCGAGCTTCTCAAGATTGGGCTTGACGGCAAAGGTGAGCATCGGTGGCGGGCCGCACATGAGGGCCATCACATTGTGGATGCCCTCGGGTAGCTCATCCTTGACGAGGAGGTGCTTGCGGAGCATCTCTTCATCCACGTGGCCCGTCGAGTACTTCCACGTCTTGCTCACATCGCGGTCAACAGTGTACCACACATGCATCTGCTTGGGGTGCTTCTCCACCAACTCATCCAATTCCTTGCGCAGAAGAATATCATTCTCCGTTTGGTTGGCGTAGACGAGATAAATCTTGGTGTTGTCGTTCGGGGTGCGGAAGATGGCGCGGATGACCTGGAGCAGCGGGGTGATGCCCGTGCCGCCGCCAATCATGGCGAAGGCGTCCACCTGAGATTGATTCCACACACCCCTGTTGGATTTGATCTGAAATCGGCCCTCTCCGAGGTACTGGAAGCGGCCCTGTGGACCGCGCATCTCCATCTCATCGCCAATCTGAAGTTGGTGCATGTGCTGCGACAGACGTCCACCATGGGGGAAGCGTGGGTTGACGTTGGCGAAGTACACCTTGATCATGAAGTCCACGTAGCCACGATCCTCATCACTGCTGATGGGGGTGTAGCTGTGCTGAACCATGCTGGGCTTGGCGGTCTCTGGGTCAGGGCACATGGCACGGAGTACAATGTGCTGGCCAATCGGGAGGCCCAGCTTTTGGTTGTTGTGGAGCAGACCAAATCGGAAGATGAAGGTGTCGTGGCTCACCTCGGTACGCTTGATGAGGGCATACTTTTGGAACTTTTCAGGGTTCAGCGCCACACGTTCAGGGCGAGAGATGAGCACGTAAAACAATGCCAGGGAGATGCAGAAGGTGGCAACAATAAGACCGAACATCTTCGTTGTTGTGTCTTGGTGCAATCAGTGAGTTCAAGTTGGAAGGTGCGTGGACAAGGATGTGGGAGGATGCCTACTCACCAGTGGAGAAGTTGGCTTTGTGAGGGTAGAGCAGATGTGAGCTGTGGACGATATTTATCTGCATAGGAAGCGAACAAATGATGAATTGGTCGAGCGCATGTGCGGAGATAGATTGAGAAGATTGAGGGGGAGGTGAAAGTTGTTGCAGATTGAGATGGAGGAGGCTCACATGTTCGGCTTAGGTAGCAGGAATGGTTTATAGTGTGTAGAGGGCGTTAAGGTAGGGGTCGTTGATCGAGGAGGTACATCATCATGTTCTCGACAGTAGCAGGGGGGGAGTTCAGAGAGAATTTTGACCGGAGTCACAATCGCTCCGCAGACAACACGTAGCGCCGAGATAAGATACAGTGAGAGGGGAGGGGTGGTAGGAGAGGTGATGGCAAGGGTGGGCGGGAAGGTGGCGTGGTGGGATGGAACGAACTCACTACGGGTATCTCCTATGTGAGGAGTACTACATCATCAGACCTCACGGTTGCACGTGTATGGTGCAAACCTAGTGAGCAACCATTCCACTCAGCCACTCCCAGCAGGCCATTCACTGAGATATACTCTCCACCATCTCGGCGGTTGGTTGCCTACATTCACACTGAAGAGCGAAGCACAAAAAAAAGCCGTTGGAGACGGCTCAACAGGAGGTTGAGAGGGGCGGAGGGAGGGAGGACGAAGAAGAGAACAAAAGAAGTGGAAACGGCAGCACAAAACACGAAAACGGCAACACAAATAGAAGAAAAGGTTTTAGCGCGAAGAAAAAAAGAAGCGGCAAATTAAACAAACTGCGGATTGCCCATTGGAACCATTGGAAGGGGCATGAGATGAATGATTCCACCACAGCACTCACAAAGCCAGCCCCTCAGAAGGAGGGAAAGGGAACACAGCATCAACATAGGAACAAAAACAAGAAAAAAAAGCGTTCGTTGTACGAAGAGGCATGGAGAAGGTTGCTCTCTCCGTAGAGTCGCTGCTGTTCCGTCGGCATCGTCTTGTTTACGCAGCAAGGAGGCGCACCACACATTGCGTTTTCGAGAAAAATAATAACCGACGGACAAACACAAAAACAGATCGTAGATCTTAGAGAGGGTGATGCCCAGTGAAGGGTACAGCGACTTGTCAACGCCAATCATCAAGGAGAAAGGAAGAATACGGCCGAAGGTGTTGCACCAACATGTGAAGACGAAGAGTAGCCATGGGCACCCTCCACTACATCTCCACCTGGCGACATCCTCGTACTACACAAAGAGGGGAGTGAAGGGGCAATGCATCACCCCATCGCGCTTTACACCCACTCCGCACCTCATAGCACTACAAAATGCGGCTAGGGAGAAAGTGAAGAGAGGCACTCTCGAAGCCGCCCTGTGACCCCTCTGCGTGCCCCCCACACAGCTGCCGAACCAAATCAACAACTGATGCATCGCGGGGAAGCGCCGAGAGAGAGAGCGTGAGGTGGGATGAGCTTCTATCACTCCAGTCAGAAAAAACAACGATGGCCTTTATTATGTTCCTTATGTTTACGTACACATCTGCGAAACAAAAAAGTCTGTCGTGATGAGGTGATGAATGGCCACACCGGTCAACGCAGCTTCAACAAACACACCGAACAGAAGCCACATGTATACACACGCACACACAAACCAAATTGAAGGCACAAAAGAGGAAAGAAAGAAAAACAAAAGAAAAGAGGAAGCAAAAACAGTGGAATGGAAACGGTTGGAGTACTGCTCTATTCCTTCTGCCACCACTGTAGCACCAGCTCACGGTGCACACAAACTCTGCTTCAACTACTTGGATTTGGTTGAATGGACGAGGCTCGGAAGCTTCGCCACCTTTGGGCTACGAATCGGGCTGCTATCCGCGAGCTTGCCAGGTCGTGGCCGCTGCAGCAGACTATCCTTGCGCTTGAAGAGGCCGGCGCTACTGGAGAGGTTGGAGCTGAGGTGGGGCAGTGAACCATGTAAGCCCTCACTCGTCACCACAGAGAGGAGCTCATCTGGGCATTTGACGGGGACGACGCGGTACAGTCGTGATCGTCGTCGGGTGGCGCTACCACGATGTGTACTGTTGGAGCGCTCCAGTGGATTGCCAGATGGGGAGGTGGAGAGGGGAGCAAGCCGGCCATTCTCCGTGTGGCTTCGTTGGCTGGACCCCTCGGACGGTTTGCTGGAGCCGTCCTCGGTCAAGTCGGGCGAGGCGTTGTGGCTCTCACGAGAGCGTACGACGGATTCGCAGGTTGTCACAGGAGCGAGGGGATGATGGGGAGGTGAAAAGTGCAGGTTGGCGGTGGTGGTGTTCTCGCCACTGGTGTTGTCGCGGGTGATAGAGCTGGATGGGGTGACGGAGATCGTCTGTGGCGAGCCAGATTGGGCATTGGGGGAGGTGTTGCTCGTCGTGATGCTGGCGTTGCTGTTGGGGAAACGGAAGGAGTTGGCGGTGTGAATAGAAGGCAAGCGCTCCGTTGGGCTACATGGTCCATGTGGGGTCAGGGAATCCAAGATGGCACTGGTATCCAGACAGGGCGGTGTCGTACACAGGTTGTTCGGGGTTTGAAATGAGCCTTCATTAAAGGCTGCCGTTGCCAAGGCATGCACCGGGGCCAAACAGCTGGCCTCTGTCTCGGAGGTTTGTCGGCGGCGGTGCTTCGGATAGCTTTGGGCCTCAGAAGGCTCCACAGGGGATACGCCGTAGCCCTCCGGACCTTGAGAGGAGGAGGAGTTATCGTCATCTTCTGGTAGTATGAAAACGGGGGCAGAAAAGGTGGCCGTGGCTGTTGGACGGCGTTCGTTCACTAGTAGGGGTTTTGGCGCGTCGTTCACAACCACGGAGGCGTTGCGCGTCTGGTTGGACGAAGCCCGCGGAGGGGAGGAGCATGTGGAGCTGTCCTTGTGGCCATCCACCACGTCAGTGGCGATTGTGAGGTTGCCAATACTCTCCGCCAGCGACTCCACGTCGCTGCCTTGTTGCTGCGTCTGGAAGAGCACTGTTTGCAGGCCCACGCGGAGGTGTTCCCGATAGCGCTGGCCAATGTCAGCCCTGCCTTCATCACTCAGGTCCAGCCACGCGCAGCCAATATCCTCCTCCGTCCACGTCTTGAGCACCTTCCACGACCGCTCTGGATGCTCACGTCGGTATTGCGACTTGGTGCCCAGGAGCAGATAGTCCAAGTAGTTGGGGATCTGGAGGTTGTTATTCTTCGCCTCTGCAGTGGGCCGCAGCTCGAGAGCCGCATCACAAGCCTCGGGGCTTTGATCGTAGGAGGAGTGAAAGGTGAGCTGCAGGATCTCCGTCTTGGGCCGAAGGGGAAGGAGAAATTGGCCCGTAATGAAGCGCAACAGCATGCGTTTTTGGGCAGGGGTGAAGTCATCCTCAAGACACATCCATGTGAGGCGGTAGATGGCGTCATGGTAGGGACGTGTGGTGGCGTGCCAGTCATAGTAAAGCAGAAAGTTCTGCTTGAACGAAAAATCCTGAAGTGGATCGTCTAGTCTGCCACACAGAATATTTCGAAGGGTGCGCGCGCAGCAGTTTGTGAAGAGCGGACTCGTAGAGAGGCTCGTCGAACGTAGTCCACGAAGGACTTCAGCCCAAAACTTTTGTGCCTGAGCCTTGTTTCTGCCAACATTCCAGAGCAGTCCTTCAGTTAGGTGTGTGGCAACATACTCAAGCGCGCCATCAGCTTGTAACGGGGCCATGTCCACCCCGAGAGACTCTAGCACCTCCTCAGCCGGTCGTTGGCGAAGTAGCTGCAGCACCTGAGCCGTTTGTGCTGGCGCGAGGAGTGAAAAATCTGCCGGAGAGAGCTCCATTTCCTCCACGGGCTCTTCAAACTTGATGCCTCGTGAGAGAATGCGGAAGGCAAGCGGGGCGAGCGGGGTCTGAAACACAACCCCATTAGCAATGGAGCTGCCCAACAAGAAGCCAATCGTAAAAGGAATGGTGCTGTTGTGGTGGGCAGAGGAGCTACTACGGTCCCAGGAGCCTTCCTCGGAGTGTTGCTCCTCCTCGACAGCGGGGCTGGGGCTGGGGCTGGGGTGGCCACCATGTTCCACATAGCCCGATGGGTTCTCCACCATTGAGAAGTCGGTGTTGGTCCAGGCAAATGTGCTTCCTTCGCCCATGAGCATAGAGAAGGGAGGGTTGGCACGTGGGTGTCGCAGCAGGGCCTGTGTCTCGTGCTTCGTCACGGACCACTCCGGAGCATCCACAATGACAAAGTGCTGTTGTGCATCAGCAGCGGCCACAATGGCAACCACCTCGTAGCGGTAGATGGGCTCTTCACCCACGGTGGAGGCAGTCACCACAGAGGCTGTGGTGCTGCGTGTATCACCGCTTCCTCCACATGCCCTATCCGACGCCACAACTTGACTACGTCGGAATGGGCTGTGTGTTGTCTTCTCGGATGGGCTGTGTGCCTGGTGACGCCGACTGACGCTCAACGACCGCCCACTTGCTGCCTGGCGGCTTCGCTGGTGGTAGTTCTGCACCGCCGCGTCCATAGCGGAGGGGAGGATGCTCAACAAGCCGCTGCGGGCTTGCACAGAAGGACTGCTCTTCGCGTGGTGATCGGCATTCAGCATGCCCTGCATGGATTCGGTGTGGGTTTCGCTCCAGGAGCCGTTCGTATCAAAGGTGAGTTCATCACCCACGTGGAGGACGCGGTGCTCAGTACCCTCATCGGGATGAGTATGGTGTCGCTTGCGCCAAGAGAGAACCATCACCGCCCGACCAGAATAGTTGGCCACAAGGTTCTTCTTGGCACTCCCATCCGCCAGCTTACTTGGGTGCACAGTGCTGATATCTCCACGAAGCAGTGCAAAGTGAACGTCCTTGGTGATGTCCACGGTTGGCAGGAAGTGAGATGTACAGCAGGCGGCACAGAGCTCAAAGAGCTCCTTTCGTGCACCACGACCATCGCCAATGTTAGCCACCCCACGCGCGGAGGTGAAGGTGGGACAGAGCAGCACGCTCGTTGTCTCAGAGATATTGAGCTGAGCTATGGGAAGGTTGGAGTTGCTGGTGCAGACGGAGTCACGTGGGCTGACACTAAACATGCTAAATCGCTTATCCATAGTGACTCCACCAATGGAGTCATCGGGAGACTTCATGCGTTCCACCACAGCTGCCGCAATCTCGGCCGCCCTCATCCGCTGCAGTTCCTGGCTAATGAGGGCGGAGGCGGATGAGAGCGCCCTCTCACGAAGCACAGGGCCGATCCGCATAGCTCGCTCCTTGGCAATGAGAGCATGGACGTGGAGCAGCGTCCCCTTTGCCTCGTCATCGACGGCGTAGAGCGGGAAAATCTTAATCCAGTCAATCATATCCTTTGGGCAAGCCTTACCATGGGGAAGGACACCGGTGTACTGAAACACAACTTTCCACGCCGCTGCACACACCTTTGCATTCTCCATCGTGCGCATCTCCTCTGACCCGGTCTTACCATCAAGTCCCATCATCCGGCCCAGCAGCATAAAGCGACTCAGTGCATTGACGTGGAGCGCCGCGGAGAGTCCAACATCATCGGGGAGGTCGTCCATCTCCGTGATGGGGAGTAGCTTGGAGTTGGAAGCTGTTCGCGAGTGGAGTCCTGTCACGCCGGCCTCTCCCTTGGCATGCAGCGCGCTCACATGGGCAGATGTACTGGTGCGGTCATCTGCACTAATACTGTTCACCCCTCCAGCAAACAAGAAGATGAGCTTCATGAGCATCGACACCCCAACTCCCAAAGTGGATGGTTGGTCGGTGTCGTCACAGAGGAGTGAGCTCAGGACAAAGACATTGGGGAAGCGACGTCGAATTTGGTCGTACTTACTATGTGAGAGCTCATTGAACTGCCTGCAACATACGAAGGCGAACTGCTCCATGCCATCCACCTGAAGTGGTGTGCCATCCTCCTCCACCCGGATATCAATCTTGGTGTTCCCTGCAGCCCGACACTTGCGGATCCACGCCGCACAACCGAGCACGACCGCCAGCGAGAAGGCGGAGATGATGTTGGAGGCGAAGTTGGAAAGCATGGCGATGGAGAGGAGGATCTCCTCGGGTGAGCTAAATCGTCTTCCCTCGTTGTCGCAGTCCGCTGCCTCACCATTGAGCAGCTGAAGTCGGTCCTCCAATGACACGAAGAACTCACGTCGTCGGCTGCTGTGCACGCCACAGGTTACGAGGGGTGAGAGCAGAGGCACCGTTGGGCAGAGGTAGTTGTGACCCAAGATGGCGTTGATGTCGGGAGGAAGGCATCGAACAAAGCGTCCAAAGTAGTCAGCAGAGACGTGCATGGTTTGCTTGGTGAGTGTGGTGATGCTACTTCCTTCATGGAGAGCCCAGCGGCTGGATTCCTGGGCATGTGCGGTGGAGTGGTAGAGAGAGAACTCCAGGACCGCAGAGGGCCGCATCACTTTCAGCTTTTGCTGGATGTCGGGCATGCGCTTACGCGTCATCTTGAAGAAGACATCGAGCGCTTCATCCTTTTCTGTGATGGTGATGAGATCATCCACACTCAATCGCTGGTGTGGGACGAAGGACGAGTTGTCCAAGGCCTCTCCACCCATGCATTGGGATGGGGACTTGGTCAAGACGTTGTCCCCGGCAACGGAGTACATTTCACCTCCACCACGGTGAAACCAATGGCCAATGGAGAACTTCATGAGCTGGTGGCGGAGGGCAACCCAGTCGGTGGTGGGCAACTCCTCCCTCGGGTGGGTGCCCATGGGGTTAGAGCAGAAGCTCTCGCCCTCCACGGCACTTGTGGAGTTACCCTTCGGGGTCGGCGCATCGCCTGAGTTCAGAGAGAGTTCACCCATGGGAGGTTGTGTAGCCACAGTGGCTTCGTTCTCTTCGTCACACAGCATCTCACCCGACAACTTCTTTAGGACCAAGGCCAGCTTGGCGTAGTCCTCAAAGGATACAAAGCCCGACGCAATACACTCCAGCTCCCCCTTGGGCACGACGAAGACGGATTCCACGCGGGCTGCAACAGTGTCCGTCTCCGTCTTCTCTCGGTCCATGCTCTCCAGGCTGGCAAGAAAGGAGGAGTGAAGGAAGGGGTCGCTGTCTGTGGGGCTGTTGCTGAGGCTGGAACAGTCCAGCTTGGGAAGTCGGTCGTTGCTCGATGGGGGCGAAGGGAAGGTCTCTTGATGATGATGATGAAGTGCAGATTGAGGGGCGGCGGTGGACTTCACTGGAGATCGCGTGTTCGTACTGGCTATGTGGCTACGGGGTCTGTTGCCACGTGAGGCCTGGCTATGAAGTCCGCGTCGACGGTCGTCGGTGGTGATGGATGGGCTAGAAGGAGTCTCATCCTCACCATCCTCCAACGAGCCCGACCGGCGCCGCTTGGGCGATGGAGGGCGTGGAATGTGGTGATTGTGTGGCCGCCTATGCTGATTACCCACCATGTGGCCGTTGTGGATCAGGGGACTTCCATCCACCGAACGTGAGGTACGTAGGTTATTACTGCTCATACTCCCTGTTAGCCCATCTTGTGAATAGGTCTTCGATTTGAGGGGCTTGGGTCCATGTGGGGGAGATGGCACAAACTCTGACACTTCTTTGTAGGCCTCCACATCGCTGTTACCGCTCAATGTTCGGCCGACCATCTGGTTTGCACTGGAGGGGTGCGGGCGGCCCTGAACGGCATTCACGGCATTTTGGCCCATAACAATGGGGCTGGGCCGGTCTCGTGGATGTACCGCTGAAGGCAGTCGTGGAGGGCGTGTATGCGCACCGATACGCTCGTGGGGGTTGCTCGAAACAGAAAGATACAGTGAAAAATTGACGCAACAGAAATCGAAAAATCTCAACGCTGCAGAACCCCCAACGCTGTCTTCTTGGTTGGTTGTGTTCGTGCAGAGATGGATTCACGAGCGTATTGGTTGTGTTGCACTCACGTACCACCGCGATACTCTAGAGAGGTCGATGCGCTACCGTTAGTGATGGTAGAAATAGACGTTTTCGGGTTAGAAAATGATCAAATTCAATCGAAAAGAAAAGAGAACACAAATACACGTGCGCGGATTTATAGTGTCAAGATAGAGTTGTGTAAACAAGATGTATCAGCTAACAAGTGAAAAGGGGAAGAACGACAACAGTGGAGAAATGAAGATTGAGTGTGGAAGGTCCGTAGCCTTTGATGGGGCCCTTACCGCGGTGGACAAGCGGGATGTCGGGATGCTCACCACACCACACCTATACGGACACACGGGACAGCGTCGGAATCAAAGTCCAAGACAACAGGATCACAAGGAGGGGGAGCAAGAACAGAAAAGAAGAAAGAACGTGTGTGTGTGCTGATCCGGAGGAGGTAACAAGCAAAGCAAGAAGAAACAACGAAATAAATCAGAAAAACAAAGTTTCAGAGAGCGGTAGTTAGTAAAGAACAGTAACGAATGAAGCTATATATAAGCTGTTGAATGAAACGGGAACGTGTCGTGGGGGTCGTGCAACACGGCCAACGTAACGACGAGCAAACAAAGAACTGAGGGGAAAAATGAAAAAGAAGATATAGTTTTGATGTATGGCCACCTAGAAACAGGGGAGAGAGTTGGTGCGGAAGAAGCCCCGGCCTTCACACAAACGTGTGTCAATCCTCTGAGGTGAGTGAGTGATATCTAAATTGATTCCTAGATGTTGCAGCTACTGATGATTATTCAAGCAAGCTACGAGAGTTGCGTTGGCAACGATGAGACTACTTCGAACACGAGATGGTGCGTCTGTGCTGCTATATGCCGAAGTGAGTCTGAGGAGTCCTCTGTTCTGTGGTGTTGTTCTTTGGTCGAGGAAACACGAATGGTGCCACTTTCCCGCCGCGGCACTTGGACGAATGAATACAACAAGGAAATTGAAAAATGCGGTTGTTGCGGAGACCCAATTGTAATAAAACAAAGAGAAGGTCAAGAGTTGTGGAGTGGATTCAATCGCACAATCTGCTACCAAGCTGTGCCTACTGTACCAACCTTGATAGGATGTTCTGTTGGGAGAAATGCCGACCTATCAACACGTGAGGAGAAGGACGAAGTGGCAGCTCACCTATACCCCCCTATGCGGGTTGACGTGAGATTGCGGTACTGTTTTTTTTTTCGTCGTGAAAGTAAAACAATCAATGTATAAGGAATGCGCCGGCGGTGAGTTCCTTCTTTTATTTCCTCCGTATGCAAATACGGCTAAGCTATATGAATATGAATATGTGAATGACGAGAGGAAGGAGAGAGAAGATGACTACGAAACAACTAGAAAAGAGCACTCCAATCGAACTTCATCCAAAACAGATGAGGGGGGAGGTGGTGAATTCCAGTCAACCAACCAGCGTTGATTCGTCCGTACATGCGCAATAGTTATGGTCCTCTCTCGCTCAGAGACGGCACCACCTGCTCGAAGCCACGCGGCGCGAAGGAATAGCCATCTCGACGTACGAAGGAGCCCTGCCACCTATGCATCCTGCGTCCAAAAGCATTCCCGCAGCCTCCTCCACATACGCATGTCCTCTTACAAATAAAACCGAGAGAAGGTATTGTTGTCTTTTCGATACCTCACGTTCTCCCGTCCCTTGACGAAGTCCTCCTGGCACACCTTCATGCGGCGATCGCGCAGCGCGAGCAGCCCAGCCTCGGTGCAAATTGCCTTGATGTCCGCCCCACTCATTTCATCCTTGGCGTGAATGAACTCACTGATATCCACATCCTCCGCCAGTGACATCTTGCTGGTGTGAATTTCAAAGATCATCTTCTTCGTCTTCTCATCGGGGAAGGGGAACTCAATCTTGCGATCAATACGACCCGGACGAATGAGGGCAGGGTCGAGGGTGTCGATACGATTGGTGGCCATGATGACCTTCACATCGTTGCTGCTGTCAAAGCCATCTAGCTGGGTGAGGAGCTCCAGCATGGTTCGTTGCACCTCCTTGGTGCCACTGCTATCCGTATCGTAGCGCTTCGTACCAATGGCATCGATTTCGTCAATAAAGACAATAGCCGGGGCGTTCTCCTCCGCCTGCTTGAAGAGCTCACGCACCAGCTTGGGGCCCTCACCAGAGTACTTCTGAATCAGCTCCGAACCGACGACACGAAGGAAGGTGGCGCTGGTTTGGTTGGCCACCGCCTTCGCCAGCAGTGTTTTGCCCGTACCAGGTACGCCATAGAGGATCACACCCTTTGGGGGCTTGATACCAATCTCATCGTAGAGCTCCGGGTGAGAGAGGGGGAACTCAACCGCCTCCTTGATCTCCTGGATTTGAGACTCCAAACCGCCAATGTCGGCGTACGTGTCCATGGGTGCCTTATCCACCTTCATGACGCTTACACGTGGGTCGCTATCATCCTCGAGCACGCCAACGATGCTGTGGTGCCTCTCATGCAGCAGCACACTGCAGCCCAGCTCCAACTGTTCCTTGTCCACGAAGGAGAGCATCGGTACGTAGTACTCCGTCCCGGACATGGATACAATGGCGTGGCTATCGTCAATGGCCTCTTCCAGGGTTGCCACTGAGAGGGGCATTCCGCGTAGCTCTTCCACCTTCTTGAGCTCCACCTCGTAGTGGGACATGCCTGCGTCTTCTAAGTTGGCCTGTGCTGCACGCTGCGCGCTGATACTTTGAATGAACTCCTCCTCGAGCAGCAGATAATCCTTACACCGTTCTAAACGGTACTGGCGTAGAAGGCATGCACGGAGTGGGAATACCTTGGGGATGCGTGTGGCGGAGTCGGGTCCACGCTTCTTCTTGCGCTTGCCAATTTCGGGGGCAACAGGAGGCTCCCACTTCTCTGGACGACGTGACGCGGCCTTCTGAGGACGCTGGCCCATGATTCTCCTCACAAGTTGATCAAGTGTGTGTGCAATCTTTTGGTATGTGTCTGTTTTGGAAGAGGTTCTGCTCACTCACACCAAGACGACCGTAGGATGGGGTGTGGTATAGGACGAAGTGAGTGGGGTATAGTGCCGGATAGCAATCACGGCGTGTGGCTATCCTCGTCTCTCACAAACGGTAGTCTACGGCCGGCGTATCCTAATTCTAAAATCAATAACATTGAGACGGGAGTGAGAAGCAATGAAGCGAACATCTCAGAGGTTGTGTGTGGTTATAGTGAGAAGGAAGACAGAAATAGCCTTCCTTCAGGGTCCAGTGCACAGTGAAATAAATTGATTGGGGCTAGTGAAGTTAGCTTGACGATCCATAGACCACAATGTGTCAGGCCTTATGAGTGAAGGGGGGGAAGGTGGAGGAGAGACGACGGCAACCCAAACAAAGAAAAAAGAATCTGTGTGACAACAGCGGATTTGCCTCATCTCTACCTCACGTTTATTCCTCTTCACAAGTGGTGTGTGTGTGTGTGTTATGATCTTTATGGGGGTGGGGGTTCAGGATCTATGGCAATGTGTCTGTGGGAAGGTACCAGGCGCCTCCAACAAGCTTCACCATAAGCGCCAACGCTAGTGATCCGGGCCTCTATGGTAACCACCCATGACCCACGTATGGACCTACACGAGTTTTGAATAGCACCAAAACGGCTGAATGTGACGGAGTGTAAGCCCCCCACTGTTCTGATGACAGCACAGCCGGTGATGTGGGGTGGGTGGGTGGATTGAACAGATACGAAAAGAAAAAAAAGAGATCATGGACGAAAAAAAAAAGATGGTCACGATGGCAACCTGGATTCCTTTGTTCTTCTTCTTACTTCTTTGCTGCGGGGAATGCCACTGTGGGTTCACCTGGTCGGCACTTCTTGCGCGCAGCGGTATGCTCCGCGTAGGTCTCATCGGTGTTGGCACGGATCTCCACGTGTGGAACACCGCAGAGCTTGGAGAGGTTGCTCTTCATGCGGGTGAGTACCTCCAGGTCATTGATGACGGGGTTTGTGCTCATGGCCTCCTCTCCGTACTTTTCCACGTTGCCGCGAACAAAGGAAAGGAATGCCATCGTCTCCGGTACCACCTCCTTGGTCATCCAAGCAGGGCGGGAGCCCATGATCTGCTTCGCACAATCGGCAGGAATCGATGCATTGTTCATCTTGTACATCTCCTGCAGAAGCTCAAGAGCCTTGCACTGCCACTCGGCATAGGAAGCGGCGGTGTAAATGACCACCTCCTCCATGGGACCACGCTTCTTGGCATTCTTGGTGACCTGAGAACGGATCTCCTTCACCACATCGGTCATGATGCGGTTAGACAGAACCAAGGTGTAGTCCAGTGGCGCACTTGGAGAAGGGAAGGGCTGCTCCACCACGCTACCCTCACGCTTGAGGACCTTCTGCCACATGTGCTCGGAGAAGTGCGGGGCGATGGGCATGAGGAGCAGGGCCAGCACCTCGACGTAGCGCTCCACCACATCGCGGTGGACAAGGGCGTCGTCGCAGTTGATCTTGTATTGGCTGAACTCATTGCACAGCTCATGGAAGGCTGTGTTGAGCACCACACGGAACTGCATGGACTGGTAGGCGGCATCTGTGCGAGTGATGATGACGTTCATGATATTCACAAAGATCCTATCAAAGTCATTCATCTCGCTCGTGCGAAGGCTAGCGTTGTTGAGGAGCTCCGTGGACTGCTCGATCAGTGTGGTGAGCTTCATAATGAAGCCAGCGGCGGTCTCGCGCACAAAGTTGGCGTCATCCATACTATCACCGGCATCCGCGCAGGCAAGACGTGTGGCATCAGCGCCATAGGTATCAAGGGACTCACGCAGAGAGATGAAGTTGCCCTTAGACTTGGCCATCTTTTCATTGTCCACCTGAATGTGACCGTTGCAGAAGATGGCGCGGGGCCACATACTGCGCTCCTTGGGCCAAATCGCGGCGTGGTTGTACAGGAACATGGTGAGATGGTTCTGGATGAGATCCTTGGCCGAGCACCGGATATCCACTGGGTAGAAGTAGGTGAACTCATTGCGCATCAGTTCCAGCGAGGCAAGAGGCATGTTCACAGACTTGGCCACCTCCGCCGCCACACCGGTACCGTGGTAGATGTAGTCAAATACCTCATCCGTGAACATTTCCGCCTTCAGGCCGTAGACGTTGTTGTCCGTGCCACTAAGGTTGAGCTTGCCATCAACATCGGTTTGAACAAAGCGGGCGATAGTGTAGTAGGCCATGTAGATGGTGGAGTCGGAGAGACTATCAATGATCATCTTGTGGGTGGCGTCGCAGGGCAGGTAGGTGCCCAGGCCAAACGTACGGCTGCATGGCCAGTCCGCAAGCCAGTTGAGGGTCTCATCGAAGCCGTTGCGGATGCCATGAAAGAACATGTTCATCTCAGCCATGTGCTCCTTCACGGCCTGCTTCCACTCGGTCTTGCCGTACTCAATGTACCACTGATCGCACAGCGCGACCACGCACTCATCACCAGAACGGCTCGTCACCTGACGCGCGGGCTCAAAGTAGCGGATGCAGCGGCCCTGCTCCTCCATAAGCTTCTGCGTGAGCACCTTTGCCTCGCACACCTTCATGTCCTTGAAGGGGCCAACGATCATCTCACCCTGATAAAAGCCCATCTGGTAGCACACCTGCTTCGCCTCCTCCAGAAGATCCTTGGCGTTGGGGCCGTTGATCTTCAGCTTCTCGCACATGTGCTTGGCTCCCTCTGTCCCCAGCTCGGGAGTGTTAATGATGGGCACCATGTCAAAGGGAACGATCCACTCATCCTTGATGCCAAGCTTCGCACGGTACTCCGGCTTCTTGAGGAGGTGAGTGAAGTTGATGTAGTCATCGGGAGAGTCCGAGGGGACGCACATCACCACGCCCGTACCCTTCGTCTCGGAGATGGTGGCCATGGGGAGGGTGTAGATGGTGCCGTAGATGCACAGCGGTGCGGAGAGGGGAAGACCCATGAGGGTGGAGCCCTCAAGCTCAAAGAGGGGAGATGGGTCGGCATCGGTCTTGCCATTCACCTGGAAGCCCTGGTAGGCCATGTTGCGCGCAGCACGGGTGGTCATGATGTAGATGCCATCCACCTCATCGCTGTTAAGGTTGCTCACCAGGTAGGCACCATAGGTGATGGTGGGACTCATCCAGCAGTTGGTCTGGCCCACCACCGTCTCGGGGCGGAGGGTTGCGCCAGGAAGAATCACCTTGTAGTCCTTCACGATGTTCTTGAAGGGGGCAAAGACAGGAAGCTCGTCGGGCTTCTGCACGAAGAGCTTCACCAGGGTGTACTCCTGTGGAAGGGCTCCCTCGCCACTGGCGCGGTCGTGGTCGGCGCATGGCTGGCCATCCAGTGGGGAGTACACGCAGTGGCGCTTGCCAAAGTTCAGGAGACCCTCAGCGCGGAGCTTGTGGAACTGCCACTGAATGAAGCGGTCGTAGAAGGGGTTGCGCTCGGTGGTGATGAAGGAACGACGGAAATCAATATGGCAGCCAAAGTTCTGAAGGTCCTTCAGGGCTAGCGGGGGAAAGTAGTCCAACCAGTGCTGTGGATCGGCAAACTTGGAGATCTCACTATCCGGGATACCCATGCTCTGCATAATCATCCACTGCGGCTTCGCTGGGCCAGCCTTGCCACGCTTGCTCTTGTGCTGCTTCGTCATGAGTTCCTCCGCTGTCTTCTTCTCCTCCTTCTTCTCGAGAATGTCATCGGGAAACTGTGGTGGGTTGCCGTACTGCTGCATCTCCTTGAGGATCTTTTGTGCACAGGCAGCGATGGGGGTACCCGTCACATGGAGGCCAAAGGGCCACAACGAGCGCTTGCCCTTCATGCGCTGGAAGCGTGAGGTGAACTCGCACTTGGTGAGGGAGAAACCGTGACCAAGATGGAGCTTGCCGTTCATGTAGGGGTAGGGAAAGGTGGTGAGGAACTTGGGTGGGCGGGCTTCTCCAGGGGCAGGGGCATTGACCTCATGGAGCTTGCGCTTCTCCCAGTCCGCCTGCGCGGTCTGTTCAATGGAAACGAGCAGATCACGACGGGCAGTGGACATGGCGGAGTGTGGCGATGTGTGAGGGAACAACAAGAAAGTGTTGGTTGTGGTGGGACTCTACCAAGCCATAGAAGAAGCAAGAAGAAGAAAGATAGTTCGTGTGGTCAATTCAAGTCAAGCATTGCAGAGCACACATGATGTGTCATTCCTGCTACTGAGCACATACGCTCAGCAAACTGCAGGGAGAGTGTGTTGTAGTTGTTGTGTTGATCAGCATCGCCCATAGACGACGGTCATCTTTTACATGATGCACCAGCAGGGGGAAGGGGTACTACCTCCCCCTGCTTCTTTTGTGTGTGCAGGACCGTATCTTGGTCGATGTACATCACGCCGCTCGTTCATCCACACCCACATAACAACCTCCAATCTCTTCTGGGAGGTGCCACGAGCGTGTGGCAATGAAAGCAGCGCCACATCTAACTTCAGTCTGGGCCATTGCAGCGGCAATGGTGCAGAGAAGAAAGTGAAAGCAAACAGCGGGACATGAGATGCTGGAGACGCACATCATCAGCCCCCATCTCTGGTTCACAACAGAACCAGAAGCAGCGCTGACCCAAAGAGCACGGCGGGGATGAATCGAAGCTACTCCTCCCCGTACGTAGGTGGGGCGGCCACTCAGTCAGAGAGCTTCATGGCCTTATCATGGAGATAGGGATCTAGGTCAGCCGGAAGCAGTGACTCAATGTACTGCTTGAAGCGCTCATCATCCTCTCGCTGGCGCTCAATGGCACGCCGGGCGTTCTCACGCTCGTCCTCAATCTCACGGCGGCGGTTCTCGTGCTTTTCCTGAGCCTGGAGCTTCTGAATACGCTCCACACGATCTGCTTCCTCCTTCATGCGTCGGCGGACCGCCTCCTCCTCCTGGCGCACCTTCTCCGGCAGCGCTCGCATCTCTGCCGCATAGGCCATCTCCTCCTCCTTGCTAAGGAATCCACCCTCCGTGGCCGTGGCTGATCGGCGCGTAGGCTTCTCACCCCAGCCCTCGTAGGCCTTCATGTAGTTGTCATGCTCCTTCTGCGCCATGCGTGCATCACCCTCGTACATCTTGGTGAGGAAGCACTCCCCACGCTTCTCGAAGTGATCCTGAGTGCGGTGAGTTGGGCTCGCCACACCTGTTTCACGGAGATAGGCATCAAAGCCGGCCTGCTGGAGGTTGTCCTGCCGCTCCTGCTTCTTGCGGCGGCGCTCCTCTACCATGGCCTTGATCATGCGCGAATGGGCCTCAGCCTTCACCCGCTCTTCCTCCTCTGCAACGTGGTTGTGGATGCGCTCCTTCAGCCGTTCCTGCTTGCTCAATGCATGACGAGACATAGACTTGTTGTAGGCGCTGTTCTCGGCGATCTTGCGCTTCTCTTCCTGCAGCTCTAACTCATTCTCCATGCGCTCCTCCTCTGCATCTTGCTCAGCCATGATACGGTCGTACTTCTTGTTTGACTTCTCCGCACGGAGCTGCTCTCGTTGATAGAAGACAGATTCTAGGTTGGCGGTCTTTTCCTGCATGTTCTTCTCCCGTGCCAGAAGTGCCTTGCGAGCCTCCTCAGCCTCCTCCGCCCAGCACTTGCGCTTCATCTCCTCCACCTCGCGGCGGATGGCATCCTCATCATTCACTCGGATGCTCTCCTGGAAGGCCATCTGCAGCTCACGCTCCTTGATGGCCTCATGCAGCAGCTTCACGCTCTGGGCATTGCGTCCGCGTGGGTCCTCCTTCAGGTTCTGCAATTCTAGTTGGGCAATCTTGGCCAGACGGGCCTCCTCCTCCTGCTGGGCAAAGAGACGGTCAAGGGCCTCTTTACGCCTCTCAGCCTCCTCTGCTTCCGCTGCACGATTGCGCATGAACTCATCGTGCTTGGCCTCCTTCGTATCGGGCCAGCGTGAGACGCGGCTCTTGTTGAGGGCACGACGACGCTCCTCCTCCTGCTGGCGCTGGAGTGCCACCTGATCATCCTCATCGCCGGCCAATCGGCGAATCCAGTCCAACTCACGATCGCTGAGAATGCCTACGCGTGAGAGGTCCGCGCCGGTGGCAACGGCGTTTGCGTTGCCAACCTTACGAAGAGGATCCTTCCGTGCACGTGAGCTGAGCTCACTCTTCTGTGGCTTAGTTCGAGCCATCAGCAAACTGGGCAACAGATTGGTCCTAACCCTTGTTGTGTGGGTAAGTGTATGTGTGTTTGCGTGTGTGGATGATTGTTGCACCAAACAAATCCCCCCACTTCCTTCAGCGCGGTATCGGTGTGTGTGCGCAGATATCCACCTAAGTGGAGAACTGCTGCTACTTCTACCTGAAAAAAAAAACCTGCCCAAGAAAAGAAAAATTGTGAAAGTGGAAGAGAGCAAGGCAAGTAGAGATGAGTATATGGCAGTATTGTGGATATGTACCAGGTCGATACTACACTGCGTTCAACACACAAAATCTTGTTTTTTTTGTTAGTTCGTATCACACAGCACTTCCCGCTGCCCCCATCAATGGCCTGTACAGTCAGGCAACCATGTTCACAACACCTTCTACTCTTACGCCCCCTCTGCGTGGATGAGAACGTTGGTATCTGCGGGGTTAAACTTGAGAAGAAGGTCAGACATATCGACGTGGGTGAGCATCATGCGTCGGCAGCAGAAGCGGTCTAGGTGGAACACATCCATCGCCTGCTCCTCAGACACTCCTTCCGCAACCATATCTAGATAGAGCAGATACTTATCCGCGAGGACGTTGCCGCACGTGAAACAACGCACGGGAATGATCATGGGTACAGGCTAATAGTGCTAAGTTGGTGTTAGAGGGAGTGTGGAGGTGTGTCCCCTGTGCAAACTTTCCTTTCGGATGAATTGATGCTGAACGTTGATGAGGAAGTGAAGTACATGCTGGGATTATTATGATGGAAGAACAGTAAGGCAAAGCAAACAGCACAAACAGTATCCACAAGCATGTGTTTTTTTGTTTAAGTATGTGATTTTGTTTTCTCTTCAGCAACAGCAAGCAACAAGGTGGAAAGGTTGGTAGAATAAATGACCAACACATATCAACGGAAAATGTACCGATAATCATTCCAATTATCATCGGTGGAGTGAGTGAGTACCGCCATGCTCCTTCACATGCCCCCGACAACGCTCATACAGAACTGCTTACATGTGTGCATCCATGAATGGTACCGCCACCTCCAGAAATCCCTTAAGCTTCTCGGCATGCACAAAATGGCCAGCGCCCTCAACCACCACCTGAGTGGCGTTTGGAAAATAAGTGGCAATCTTGGCACGTTGCTCGGGCAGGTTGTACGGGCTTCGGCTGCCAAAGACAAAAAGGACGGGCAAGGTGCACGGTATGGGAGGTACCATAGGGTTGTTTTCCCACCAATGAACAATGGAGGGGGAAAAAGAGCCGTACTCCTTGGCGAGAACATCAAGGTTGCACCTCCACGACGCCGTCGTCTCGCCATTGTCTGCCCGCGTGAGGAGCAGGTTGGTGGCCACAAAATCACGCATAGCACGATCTTCCATCCCGACCCGCTCTAACTCTTCCTTCAGTGATTCGTAGGACTTAACGCGACCAAGATCGGCCATCCCCATTTGTTGTAGTGTGGAGAGGACGTTGTTGTTGCGTGGATTGGCATCCAAGCGGATGGTTGGGACCACATCAACCACCATGGCCGCGCGAATACGTCCCAAGGTGGGCACACGTTCACCCTGGCCATTCCACGTCTGTGATGGATCATTAAAGAGGGTAGGAGCGAGCGGCATCGTTTCACCCACGCTGTCATAGCTATTCACCTGCTGCATTGCAAGGCTGGTGTCGTGGCGCCGATGGGCATCCCAGGCACCAAATCGTGTAGGCGGTGATGCGTGTGGGTCCTCGTCCGCGGTAGCAAGCAGCGCATCCTCGTTGTACCGCCGCAACAACATACCCATGAGAGCCAAGCCACCCATACTGTGACCAATGACGAAGCTGCCGGCAGCGCTAGGCGTGGATACTTCATGCGGGAAGTCCTGACGAAGACGGCGCTGGCCATCAATGACGAACGCCTCCACATCGGAGGCAAGGGCGGCGTTGCTATGGTTGGTGGAGTGTGGACTGCCGCCGTGGTTGCGCATGTCAAGGCTGTACACGGTGTGAATCTTCTTCCCTAGATTTGGGTCCGCGACAAAGTTGCCGCAAGCAGTTGACCAGTTCATGGAGTTGCCCATGAGGCCGTGGCACACAATCACATTACTTCGGCCACCACCCACCTTGGGGGTGAAAGTTTTGTAAGCCAGCTTCACAGGGCCAACGCCGCTCATTTTGTTGTCGAATGTATGGGTGAACCTTTTCCCAAAAGAAATAAGGAAAAATTGAAGTTCAAACAGGAGGCGTTTGGTCAGTGGTGCACATGGAGTATACGTAGAGTGTGTATGTGTGTGCACTTGTTCTCTTCGTAGAGAGCAATCATATAACATGGGTCAACCTCAAGAGAGAAGAGCATTGCACCAGCGGTGCTCGGCTCAACTATACATCCACAGCCACCGCAAAAGGAGTCGTGGGCATCGTCCTCATCTGATTCATGTTGCCATCCGAACCAGCGCCATGTGCCACGATCATCACATCTACTTGCCCGACACCATGGCGATGAAGTCCATGTAGTTGATGCGGCCAATTCCTTCTGGATCTACTGCCGCAAGCAGACGAGCAGCATCATCGCGACTAAGCTTCTCCGATCCGTATGTGACTAGCGCGTGCTCCAGCACCTCAGTGGAAACATAACCAACAGGGAGGTCTTCCGTCTCGAAGATCTTGAAGGCGCTACGAAGCTGTTCAGCCGTGTACTCAGACTGCACACGCTTGGACATCACCTGTACGAACTGATCAAAGTCAATCGTGTTGTTCTCAGATGAGCCACCCTTGGCCTCACTGAACATGTCCTCCAGCTCCTCCTCTGTGGGGCGGAGGTGCAGGGTATCCATGAGCTTGCGCAGCTCGTAGGTGGTGATGTGGCCACTTCCATCGGCATCGACCAAATCGAAGATCTCGCGGAACTCATGGAGCTCCTGTTCACTCAGTTCACCAGACATTCACGCACACGTATAGATAGGAAAGTGTGGAATACTACAAACAAGCAAGGTTTGCTTATGGGGTTACCTTCAATAAGCACAGCAGTGAAGAAAACACAAGCGTCACACGAAAGAGATGGTGGCACAGAAGACAACGGTGCTCGTAGACGACAGGTAACATCAGCCAGTAACGTCACGCATGAAGCACGAATACACATGCTACGCTGACGTATGATTATTCTTTTTTGTGTGAAGAAGTTAGTGTGCTAGCACAGCCGCAGCGTACGGGAGAGATCAATGCCCCCCCCCCTCTCCACGCATGGTGTGGGACCCTCACAGTCCCACGGACGCCAGCTGCCTCAGTGTGGCTAGCCAACCCACGTACTCGGATTGCTCCATGAAGTACTTCATTTGACAAATGTACTCCGCCACCTCGGGGGTGATGCCCACCTCATTCACCACGTAGGACATGAGACACTCCTGCAACTCCTTGGAGAGCTCAGAGATGTAGGGCCCGCCGTAGCACAGCGCCCGTGCGTAATCTCCGCTGGTGCCCGAGTCCGTGCACAAAAGCCTCTCCGCCGCTGAAGTTGTATCACCGTGAAGAACATGTGCCGCACTACCATCTTCAGATGGAGTGAAAGAGGTGTTGGTCGGTACGGCTGAGGGAGAAAGGTGGACCTGACGGTGGTCGTTGTGACGTGACCGCGACGAAGATGATGTACGCCGCCTATGCATCAGCCGTCGCTCCTCCATCTGGCGGAGCTGCTGCATGACCTCCATCATGCCAGCCTCTGGTTTCCCCATCGCAGCAAACTCAGAGAGTGTGCGTGCCTCAGCCCGTGACAGCACTTGCAGTGAGCGGATGCGCAGCTCACTGTTGACGTTGGCCAGACGAATCCAGATGCACTCATGCTGGTCCCAGACCTTTTGTTGGCCAACGAGCTGCCGACGAGGAGGCTCTGAGATGGTACGTGATGCTGCAGCTCGTCGAGGGTCCTCCTTTGCCACAACCACATCAAACAAGCTCCATTCACAAATATCCACCGTTGGGTCACGAAGAGAAAGGTCTTGTGTTCGAAAATGTGCCATAATCGTCACATCCATGGAAGAACGCACAACTTCTGCGGTAGTGAGCTTTGCTCCGTCGGGCTGTGAAGATCCACGAACGTACTTGCCATCACGACCACGCCTGAGTACAGTTGACGCTGTCGGTGGTTCGCGTTCTGTCTTGACTCCATGTTGTTCATCGTTGACGCTGCGAAATCGAGCCTCCTCCGGGGAGTTCCTCATCCGTGACCCCTCCCAGCGTCGATGCATTGTGAAGAATGCCGTCCCACCATCGTGTTGCACGCGCCACCCTCCGGGGGCAAGTGGGGGAATGGCAGACTCACCGTCAACCATATCCCGAGCAACCTCCGCGCGCAGCTCTGCATCCACTGCCAATCGAAGCTCCTTACATGAGTTGTAGTACGCCCGGCGCGAACGCACTTCGTCATCTTCGCACTCCACCGTGGAAGAAGGCCTCCGAGAGGAGGAGGTGGTCTCTAGCGTCACGTGGCCATCCTCGCTTGTGGTACACCAGCGCCGCGCAGAAGACAAGGGCCCAGCGGCATCTCCGCACAGCACTCCTCCGCATCGATGAGATGCAGACGATGACGTCCATCGTCTGTGGTGCAGTATTCCAAATCTGTGCTGGCTCAGGAGCATTACCCCGCGTTGCACCGCTGGTGCTGTGCGACAAAGCATGGGTGGGTGTGATGCCGCTGTTTTATCGTTTTGAGTTTAGATTGTGCACGTTTGTGTAGGTGCGCGGCAACCTTGTTTGTGAGAGCGGTCGGCTCGGTATCACACGAGCAGTGCAACGACCGTCAAAACACGACGTGGGAACTTGATCAACGCGCTACCACACAGAAACCAAAAAGAGTGGAGAAAGTGAGTTGAACAATGTACTTCACAACCAGGAAAACTGGTCAAGGTGTGTCTGTCCTACATCGTTGACAAAACACAGAAAACATCATGGAGCATGCATATCGTGGCGCTTGAGTAGTATTTGTCAGCGTTCACATCTGGGGTAAAGATACATAGGAGATGGAGTGGTGGGTCTCTGGCTTCGTGGATGTACCGGCCAAAGCAGGAACTTTGGTGTTCGGAGAGCACAATCACATCAGCTGCAGACATATGATGTCTGGTACCTCAGCAGCGTCAGATGCGGTACAACAGCTATATCACACCCTGGGAGAAAGAGGCGGCGGCTGGGTCGTATCCTCCTTCACAATCTATAGGGGCTTCTACCAGCAGCAGCAGCAATGAGAATGTTGTGTGTGCCCACATCAGCGCACACAAGGTTGCTTGGTCCGTGATGGGGCAGGCCACCACCCACGCTCCACCCATCTCGTGCGCTTCAGGTTTTGATCCACCACGTTAGTCAATCTTCAGGAAGTACACGGTAATAAGGCAGTGCATGGAGTCCGTCTCAAAAGGGATGTGTACCATACCATCCTTCGCATTATCCCAGAGACTGATGAAGCCAGTAGACAAGGCAGCACCCGTCTTCTGCATAATCACGCAGTTCACCACATACTTGAAGGGCTTCTTCATGTCTGCCAAATCCTTCAGGATGGAGTTGCAGATGTCTTCTACCCACCCATTCACCTTCACGGCGTTCCACTCCTCGTTGCCTAGCTTCAGACGAAGCATTGCACTAATGTCTTCCTGGAGGGCGTCGCTACTCAACGCGACGTTCTCCTCCATCATGTCCTCACCTTCGTAGTCAGCCATGGCTTTCTGAGAGTACCCCTCCTTTGATATCGTCTACGTAACCAACTGAACACGTTCATTTGGAAGGCCAAGAGAGAAAGGGAAAAGAAGTACAAGAGTTGTATTTATTCATCTCGAAGAGCATCTACACCACTGCCCCAGGTATCCAAACGTGCGTTGGCGAAGTGATCATCGTCTTTCACGCGCACACCATCCAGTAGCCGGCTGTGTGGCATTCGCCCTACCTACACATTGCTCTTGATTCTTGTATATCAATTTGTCTCTCCATTCATGACCTTGGCATGAGAGGTATACCGTTTTGCGGCAAAAGAAAATTCCTTCTTCATAGGCCAGTTTGGCATCCATCACCATCGTCACCACCCCATCCAGGTGAGGAAAGTCCAGTCATGGGGAGGGGGAGGGGGTAGGAAGGACAGTTGTACCCCCCATACGTACCCGCCCACGTCGAAGGAGTAGATGAGAGGCACCCTCCCCCTAGATCTCTCACACACAGTAGTGCACACAGGCACGGCATTCACAAGAAGCCTGTGAACGCTTTACGTGCAATGCCTGAAACCCCTGTTTGCCGTTCACCCCCTCTCCCCCTTGCACTCATCCATCATCCTTGGAATACCTCCTCCACGTGGTATTGTGGGAGAAGAGGAATTTAAATAAAAAAAACACAGCAAGGTAGAGAAACGAACAAACGTACCTCCATCAGCGGTGTTGTTGTTCATATCCCTCCTCATTCCTACTTCTTCATCCTCTGACTGAAAGCCAGAGAAAGCATGATGTGCTCCTCATGTACGAATATATATCAAGTATATGCTCCCGTGAGTATCCGCTCATGCGCCGCGGTGTAGTGAGGTGATGTGGAGGACATACACGATCGAACAGTGTCGCGCATGCTACACAACAGTCAACGAATTTAGATCAGCGCATCATCATCACCACCATCTTCTCCCTATGATGACGCACGCATAACAAAAGAAGGGAAGAAAGAGCAAAACAACTCCAAAACAGAAAACAGAAAAGATAAAAGCCATCGCGTCAACCACCAACGCACACGCCAAGAGAAGAAACCATCACAGCTACGAGTGAAAGGGAACATGAAGGACGGGCTGAGTTAGGCCATCCTCGTTGCTGGACTCTCGCGGCTACGCGTAGGACTTCGCCATGGAGAGGGAGAGTAAAGAGAGCGAGAGGGGGGGGGGGTGGTGGGGTGGGGAGGGACGAGGTCAGCGGCGGAACACCGCGGATCTCAACAAAGAAACGGGCAACAAACATCAAAAATTATCATAAAGAACAAAAGAGATGGGGGGAGGAGAACGATAATCGAGCACGCGCCCATCACCTCACATGAAGGAATCGAAGCATCCTAGTGAGGCATTCCTTCCTGCTGATCAATCTCGCATTAGAGTGAGTTTGCCTTTCCCAGTTCCTCCTCCATCAATACCCCCCTCCTCCATTCTACGGCAGGGTAGCTCACATGTGGAGATATATGATGGAGCAGCACTGCTCCACAGGCACCTTCACAACCTGGTAGATGAAACTCTACTGTACCTGCACGCACGTTGAACTGGGTGTAGGTGGAGTAGACCCCACCCTTCACTAGACTGTTTGTGGATTGCTACTGTAAACGGTCATCTCTCTTGCTTTTTTGTTTTTTTCTTGTTCCCCTCACTCCATTAGCCTCCGTTGCTCTGCGTTTGTTGGATTCAATCAGCACCTACCCAAAATCACCAGAGACATGAAAAGCTAATGAGAAGTGGGTAGCACACACCGAGAAGATGATCGCTATTTGGTTTTTCTCTGTGTGCCCTATCTTTCCTTGCTCTTCTTTTTTCTTTGGAGCATATGTTTATTTGTTTTTGTTTGTGGGTGCATGTGTGGTTCGTGAAGGTAGGCCTGTAGACCTTTGTCTGGGCAAATGAACTGCCTCTCTACTGCTTTAGGTAAATGATGTCATCTCCGTTGGCTCCATTGCCAATGGAGAGGATCTTGCAACCTGAAAAGTGTTCAATCGTGGAAAGTACCTCACACACACCGCGGGGAAGTGGTGCGTTGCGCTTTCGGACTGCGGCAGCGATGGGGGTCTTCTTCCACCCATTGATCAGCTTCACAATGGGGTGGCAATGGTATAGGGCGGCCTCCGCAGGTACAGCATCCCCCGCGCGAATGATATCCCCGTTCTTGTACACGCGGCCGTTAAGGTTCACTGTAGTGTTTTCGGGGTTATAGTAAATGTAGGCGATGGTCACACCAATCCGATCGTACTCATCGCCGCGGTCCATGGCGGAGATGGTGAGGTAGGGGCCCTGAACGGAGTTGACCTCGTGGTGAAGAACGCAGTCAAAGAAGCCACAGACACGTGGCTTCTTCGTCACAGCGCCGCACTCACCGTGGTGGATGGCCGAGGCAATGGCCATGGCAGCACCAATGTTGTAGGTGCCGCTGGCATCACTGTACTCCACAGGCTCCATGAGGCCGTTGAATTTCTTGGGATCTGCGGCATTGGGGAAGCCACGGGAGAAGAAGGCGTGCTGAATCGCCTCAAAGTCCACACACACGCCAGGCGGCAGGTCCTTGAGCGTCTTGATGCCCTTGGCACTGAAGTAGTCCTGCACCACAAAGCTGCTGGGGCAGGCACCCAGGCCAACACGGCTGCTGCCGGGGGCCTTGTGGACGTTGATCACCACGGAGCGGAAACGCTGGAAGTTGATCTGTGACGCAGCCAGCAACCCTGCCGCGCTGGTGTCCGCGGAGGTCGTGCTTCCCCAGAACTTTTCGCGGAAGTTGCTAAGCCAGTAGGACTGAGGGCCCTCCAGCAGGACCTTCTCTCCGCGGAGAACGGCGGAGCGAAGCTCATGGGCCACATCCGAGCGCTGAGGGAACTGCTTGTTCTGGCGCACCCTCGTGCGGTAGAGCTGAACCAGGTACTCCACCTTGTCAGCAGCGCGCACAAAGTCAATGACGTAGGACGGCACACGCTGAACTCCATCGCTGTTCTCCTCCTCACAGCGCCGGATGACATCCTCATCGGAGAGGTTTTGCACGCGGAGCAGGCCAAGGTAGGTGGTCATGTCGTTGGTAAGACGTGCGCGAAGGTTGTCCTCGTCGTTGAAAATATCGTTTAGACGAATGCCTTTCTTTGTGACCTTGCTGGCATGAACAGGGGCCATTCCCTTCAGGGTGCTTGCGTTGACGGCAGAGCCCAGGAGATCCAGCAGCTTGTGGTAGGGCGTCACAATGTACACGTTGCCCACGTACAGGTGATCGTAAGGAATACCAGCGGCAATCAGCTGAGCAACTTCCTTCTCCATGAAGCTGATGGGGTCCATGACGCACTCCGGGCCAATGAAGTTCAGCTTTCCAGGAAGGAGGAGGCCAGATGGAGCAAGATTGAAGACGAACTTGCGGTTTTGGCGATCGTACACTGTGTGGCCAGCATTCTCACCGCTGTTCACGCGGGCGATGCAGGTACACTTTGGGTGGCGTGCCACGGCATCCACTGTCTTTCCCTTACCCTCATCTCCAAAGAAGGCTCCAGCAACCATGATGATGTCATTGGACTCGATGATCTTGTGGAGTGAATCCTTCAGAGTGGCCTCCGAGTACGTTTTCGTCGTCTTGGGCTGTTGGAGCTCTGGAATAGGCGCAGTGTTGCGGATGGCTTCGTACACCTTACGTTGACGCTCAGAGGTACGCAAGTCAAAGGCCGCCGGGGTAGGCTCGGTGGGAGCAGTCGTGGATGGGGGGTGAGCCACTCCGTTCGCCTCCGCCGCCGGAGGCTGTGGGTGTTCCTCGGCTGGTGGAGGGACGTTGGCGTTAACGTTGTTGTTGGAGACCTTCGGTGGGGCAGTGGTTGCGGCGGGTGACTTGGTGCTGTTCACCGTTCCGTACTGACGAATGGGCATTGTTGGCGTGGATAAATAAAAAAGGTTTGGAGTGTGTTGGTTCTGGATCGAGATCGCAAGATAACAGATATGGCTAGCTACCAGTGGGCTCGAGCAGGCCTGAGAGAAAGAAGAGGGGGGGAAATGGGAGGAAAATGTGCAGGTCGGTGAGGTACTCGTAGCAGTCAGGTGCACGTGCGTTGTGCCACCCTACACTTGAAACACGGTGCGCAGACGAAGAATTTGGTTGGTGTGGATCGTTAGTCAAGCAACGAGGGAATGAGTCCACGTGTAAACTTGTTGGGGTCAGGAAACTTCTCTGTTTGAGGCACCTCACGAAGATACTTCAGCCGCCAGTCCGCATCCATCTCATGGCTCATCTCCTCTTCCGCGTAGGCTTCATTCTGCTCCGTGAGCATCGAAGCCGCGCCACGAGCCGCCAAGGCATTCCGCATACCACGGGATCGGTACACCTTGTTGATATCCGGCTCCACATCGAGCCAACGGTAATTACTATGAACACGTGAGCGGCGAATCGTCATGACACCCTTCACGGTTGCGTAAAGTGTGAAGTCATTCGGGTCCATCACCACATTCCTGCCTGGGTAGTACTCCGGAAGGCGCGAGTACCGGTCCTGTCCAAACCGTCGACGTTGCTCCTTCAGCTTCTCCACAGGAGATACCGGCGTACCCGGAATGGCGTGGAAGATTTTGGCCTTCTTTCGTGGGCTTCCAGCCTGATTCTTTGCATTACCAGCTGTGGTTTTGCTCGCCAGCAGCCACCGTCCGAGGCGAATCATCGGACTAAGAACCACACTACAAGAGAAAAGGATCAACGCAAAAGTAGAAGAACATCAAGCGGCCCCCGAATGCAAGCACCGTCGTCCACAGTAGCAAACCCTCAGTAAAAACACTCCGTATCACGAGAAAAGACTCATCCACAAATGCGCAAAGTAAAGTCCACCGTCATTGGTCAGTGTGCCGCCCACGCCTATCTCAGAATTGTTACGAATTGGCAGGTCTTGTTTTGGGCACTCTCCCACACTTCCCTAATGGCTCGCTGCGCATGGCGCAAGCCATCCGTAGGGAGAGCATGCCCTTTCACCTGCTTTGTTTTCCATTTGGACACACAAAACGTACACGCCATGTGGCTCTCACAAGGGAACTGACAGAGAGCATCTGTTGCCTTCAACGGCAAAATAAAAAAAGAAAAAAAACGTAGCTCATTCATCGCCGCACGTTACGAGAGAGACAGGACGAGGATGCAAGAAATGTTACCAAAATCAAAGAGAGTGATGCGGCGCTTGCATCCTTGATGGTTAGTATGTGCTGGTGCAGATTGGGAAACACAGCAAAATAGGTATTACACTGTGAAACTCAAAAAGCGTGAAAATTGAACAAATTCAGAATGACAGCGCAACTTCTCACACAAGGGGAGCACTCCGGTCACACAAATCACCAGCTTGCATTACAACAGAAGGGAGAAACTATAATCAAAGCCAAACAAAATGTATACGATATATATACAGTTCACGGGATCAACCAACGCAAGAACGTCACCAGAGATATCCACGCATCTGGTGCACCTCTGGTTGCGAATTAGCACATCAACAGGCCTCACCACTTCCTCAGCTTCGGCACACTATGCTGTCTCACCGAAAAAGGCCTCCCACGTGAAGTTCACACAAAAGAAGGGAAGGAAGAACGTAAGAGGGGGTCAGTGGCAAGATCCACACAATCTGACACAGAGAAACTGTACGATTCCACGTAACTGACTGCGGAAATTCCGTCGGGCACCATCGTGATGGCACGCTACTGTGGGATGAAGAGAACCACAAGCAGTGCCAAAAGCGATGCCAAAGAAGCACCAGCCAACAGAGAAATCCCCATTAGCTGGCCCGCCATCACACGCTGCCCAGCGGTCTTCAGTCCAGGTGTCGTAGCGCCAAACACCATCGAAGTGGCACCAAAGAAGCCATTTGAAAGTCCAACAATGGCCATCAGCACGTACGCCGGTGCGTGGCCTGGGATGTAGCCGTAGATGCAGAAGAAGATGAGTGGCACAAAGATCAGACGGGAGAATGCCACAATCAAAACACACTTCCGGGATGGCCACAGAGCAGGGAAAGAGGTGGACAGGCGGCCAATCGCGTCACCGCAGTTGTAAAACAAGATTGCCAGAGTGGCGAACCAGTTTGAGTCACGATCCACAGGTATCACCAGGGATGGGAAGATGAACAGCGATACAAAGAAAACAGTGAAGCAAGCAATCTGCATCGGGTAAATGAGACGAATGACAGGCCAAACCTTAGTACGCTGGAGTTGCTCAGCCGTTGTCAGACGTCGCTCCTCCTCTTCGTCGTAATCTGACTCAGAACCGTCATCCACAGCGTGCACATCCACCTCCAGCTTGTCATCCGGCCGCACACGTGCCTCCTCCCGCTGCGCCTTCTCAACATCCTCCGGGAGCATAGGGCGGCCAGCAACCTCAGACACCTCAGGTGTAGTGTCAGTAGAACCAGTCTCCGCAGCAGCAAGGGCACGGAACTCCGCCACGTGAATGCGTGCGTACGAGTTCCAGCGCAGCGACAACGCCATCACCAATGACACCATCATGAAGCCGATTGCCAAACTGAAGTACAGGTACGACTGCTTAAGAATATCATCATATGAGTCGCCCATCGTAACCTTCACGATGCACTGAAGAATTGATGCAATCACACCAGAGGAGCCACACCCGAACATGACAGCAGACATGAACTTCGGGTCCATAGAGCTGACGAGAGCGTAGCACGTGGCCTCCAGGTAAGATTTACCAGCACCAGCAGCGATGGTTACGATGAAGAAGGCAGCAATCGCTCCACCTTGAGAAACATGGCCCACGGGCATTAGGAGAATTGTGGCAACCTCGGAGGTCATCAGCAGCAGCGCACCAGTAAAACGCACGCTGAGAGACAACTTTCGGGCGAACGGCAGCAAAACGGTTGGGCCAACCACAATTTGAGTCGTGACGGAAGCCACATTGTAGAAGGTGAGGATGTTGGCCCAGAATACCTCACTGCTTGGTTCCGCATCCGGATTCCCAGTGACATACTTGTAGTAGTCCACCATATAACGAGGGGCAGAGAACAGTGCATTCAACGGCATCAGCATGGAAATGCCAAGGAGAACGCATGTCGCGTAGACATAGGCCTCTGCCAATGTCGTGCAGCCCAAAAATGCCATTTCTGTTATGTTTGGATGTGTTTGATCCGTTCTTCACTTCAGTAACTTTGCGGATACGAGAAAGGTGGTCGTCGTTTCGTCGGGCACAAATGATGGGAGTGTATTGAGAGTCAATCCTGTACGGGGAAAAGCGGATGTACTGCGAGATGGTGTGGTAACCTTCGATGAAGAGAGCGAGAGTGGCGGTGAAGCGCTGGGGTTCCCCAAGCCGATGGCTGGGTAACTACAAAAAAACAACAAAAGAGTAGGAGGGTCACAGCATGGATTTTCATACGCAGTAACAGGGACAGAAGGCTCCAACATGTGACACGGGTCCACCACGTAAGAGAGAAAAGTGTGCGGATGACTCTCGCACCAAATCAGGCATTCGTCACCAAAAAGATGCTTTTCAACGTTATTAGGGAATGCGTGATGCTTTCACAACTTTCACATCTAATCCCATGTTTGATACGAATTGCAGGTTTTGTAAAGCGCAGTCGTCCACCAATTCTCTTACACCTGCGCGCATGGCAGAGGTATACATTTCACCGGGGAGCCTACTGCTACTCAACGTTTACCCATATTTGCGCACAACAAAAGACACACCACGTATGTCTCTCACAAAAGAAACAGAGATAGAGCATCAGTTGCCTTCAACGGCAAAATAAAGAAGAAGAAATCAACGTAGGTCACTCATCTCCGCGCATTATGAAAAAAAAGAGAAAATGGAAAGAGGGGTAAGGTATGTTACTGAATTGACTGTGACTGTGATACGGCGCTTGCATCCTCGATGGTAGTGTGCTCTGGTGCAGATTGACGACAACAAGCTAAACGGGTATTGTACTGTGACATCAATAAGCACAAAAAAAACAATAATGAGGAAGCCAGCACACACTTCTCACACAAGGGGAGCACTCCGGTCTCACAAGCCATCAACTTGCATTACAACAGAAAGGGGCAAACAACAAACACAAGAGAATATATAAGGTGCATGGGGTCAACCAACGCAAGAACACCACCGGAGACGTCCACAGAACCTCTCACATCATCCTGTGGTACACTTCATTCAATCTGGTTCAGGTAGCACTTAACTTTTTCATCCCGCTACTGTGGGAGGTAAAGCACCACAAGCAGCGCCAGAAGCGAAGCAAATGATGCGCCAGCCAACAGAGAAATGCCCATTAGCTGGCCCGCCATCACACGCTGTCCAGGCGTCGTCAATGTGGGTGTCGTAGCGCCAAACACCATCGAAGTGGCACCAAAGAAGCCCTTTGTCAGACCAATGATAACCAGCAACACGTACGCCGGTGCGTGGCCTGGGATGTAGCCGAAAATGCAGAGGAAGATGAGTGGCACGAAGATCACGCGGCAGAATGCGACAATCAGCAGTACCTTGCGGGAGGGCCAGAGAACAGGGAACGAGCTGGACAGGCGGCCAGTCGCGTCACCGCAGTTGTAGCACAGAATTGCAAGGGTAGCAAACCAGTTCGAGTCTCGGTCAATGGGGATCACCAAGGATGGGAAGATGAACAGCGATACAAAGAAGATGGTGAAGCAGGCAATCTGCATCGGGTAAATGTTGCGAATAACAGGCCAAACCTTAGTACGCTGGAGTTGCTCAGCCGTCGTGAGGCCACGCTCCTCAGAGTCAGAGAAGCCGTTGCACTCATCGTCCTCCACAGCGTGCACATCCACCTCCAGCTTGTCATCCGGCCGCACACGTGCCTCTTCCTCAAGCTGGACCTTCTCAACATCCTCCGGGAGCATAGGGCGGCCAGCAACCTCAGACACCTCAGGTGTAGTGTCAGTAGAACCAGTCTCCGCAGCAGCAAGGGCACGGAACTCCGCCACGTGAATGCGTGCGTACGAGTTCCAGCGCAGCGACAACGCCATCATCAGTGAAGTCATCATGACACAAATTGCCAAACTGAAGTAGATGTACGACTGCTTCAGAATATCATCATACGAGTCACCCATCGTTGCCTTCACGATGCATTGTAGGACAGAGGTAATCACACCAGAGAAGCCACACCCGAACATGACAGCAGACATGAACTTCGGGTCCATGGAGGAAGCAAGAGCGTAGCACGTGGCCTCCAGGTAAGATTTACCAGCACCAGCAGCACAGCTCACAATGAAGAAGGCAGCAATCGCAAACCCTTGGGAAACTTGGCCCACGGGCATTATGAGAATTGTGGCAACTTCGGAGGTCATCAGCAGCAGCGCAAGCGTGAAGCGCACGCTGAGAGACAACTTACGGGCGAACGGCAGCAAAATGGTTGGGCCAACCACAATTTGAGTCGTGACGGAAGCCACATTGTAGAAGGTGAGGATGTTGGCCCAGAATACCTCACTGCTTGGTTCCGCATCCGGATTCCCAGTGACATACTTGTAGTAGTCCACCATATAACGAGGGGCAGAGAACAGTGCATTCAACGGCATCAGCATGGAAATGCCAAGGAGAACGCATGTCGCGTAGACATAGGCCTCTGCCAATGTCGTGCAGCCCAAAAATGCCATTTCTGTTATGTTTGGATGTGTTTGATCCGTTCTTCACTTCAGTAACTTTGCGGATACGAGAAAGGTGGTCGTCGTTTCGTCGGGCACAAATGATGGGAGTGTATTGAGAGTCAATCCTGTACGGGGAAAAGCGGATGTACTGCGAGATGGTGTGGTAACCTTCGATGAAGAGAGCGAGAGTGGCGGTGAAGCGCTGGGGTTCCCCAAGCCGATGGCTGGGTAACTACAAAAAAACAACAAAAGAGTAGGAGGGTCACAGCATGGATTTTCATACGCAGTAACAGTGACAAGTGGAGTCGTAACATGGGGACCAATGCACAGATGGTAGAGCCCATTGTCAGGGCGGAAATTTTGAGGGACGAAAATTACAAATCAGACGTATTCAATCGTCACACAGATGTCCATGTGTTCACTGTAAGCACCCTACTTGCGGGCCTTGCGACCGCCACGGGCAACCTGGGCCTTGCGGCTCTCGGCGGCGACGAGCTTCTCCTCACGCTCCTGGATGACGTTGATGCGGAGACCCTGCTGCTTAGGCACAGTCACGAGCAGCTGGTTCATGGTCTTGCCGATCACGAAGATGTTGGCGGCACGGGTGGCGAACTCGTTGCCGGCGGCATCCTTCAGGCGGGCAATGTTGAACGCACCAGGGTGGCGCTCAATGGAGACGATCTCGCCGATACGGCCACGGTTGGCTCCGCCGGTCACGATCACAGCCTTGCCGTTGCCAGTCTTCACGAGGTCCACGCACTTCTTCTCCTTGGTGTTGTACACGAGGGTATCACCAATGGAGGTGTGGGGGTCGGGGTAGCGGATGCGGTGGCCATCGTGGGTCACGGCAACGGGCACGCGGCCGGAGGCAGTGTAGATGTTCACGACCTTGAGGAGCTTCATGTTGCCCTCAGCCTCGGACACGTTCACCAGAGAGAAGCGGCCCTTGACGTCGTACATCAGACGGAAGCGGTCACCAGTCTTGGGGATCTCCACCACGTCCATGAAGCCAGCGGGGTACTTGCCGTCGCGGCGGGGGTGGTTGTCCACGTTCACGAGACCCTGGCGAAGGATCATCTCACCCTCGCGGGCGTTCAGGGCGTACTTCAGACGGTTGCGGATGATCACAAGGAGGGGCAGGCACTCGCGGAGCTTGTGGGGACCAGGACGAGGGCGGGGAGCGAACACGCCGGTCAGCTTGCTCAGCATCCAGTCCTTGGGTGCGTACAAGCGCTTGAGGTGCTTCTTGGCCATGGTGATCTGTGGAGACTACACATATTAAAGAGAGAAAGAGAGAGCAAACGAGAGCAGATTAAAACACTTGCACATTTTCGGACTTACTTTGGTGAAGAGAGGCCACGTCAGGAATGATGACGGAGCACGCAAACAATGGGGGAATTAGGTAGCTTGAAATAACAAAAAGAAGTCAAGGAAATCATCCCTTGATGGAACCTTTGTAGTCAGTCATCACACATGTGTTCACTGTAAGCACCCTACTTGCGGGCCTTGCGACCGCCACGGGCAACCTGGGCCTTGCGGCTCTCGGCGGCGACGAGCTTCTCCTCACGCTCCTGGATGACGTTGATGCGGAGACCCTGCTGCTTAGGCACAGTCACGAGCAGCTGGTTCATGGTCTTGCCGATCACGAAGATGTTGGCGGCACGGGTGGCGAACTCGTTGCCGGCGGCATCCTTCAGGCGGGCAATGTTGAACGCACCAGGGTGGCGCTCAATGGAGACGATCTCGCCGATACGGCCACGGTTGGCTCCGCCGGTCACGATCACAGCCTTGCCGTTGCCAGTCTTCACGAGGTCCACGCACTTCTTCTCCTTGGTGTTGTACACGAGGGTATCACCAATGGAGGTGTGGGGGTCGGGGTAGCGGATGCGGTGGCCATCGTGGGTCACGGCAACGGGCACGCGGCCGGAGGCAGTGTAGATGTTCACGACCTTGAGGAGCTTCATGTTGCCCTCAGCCTCGGACACGTTCACCAGAGAGAAGCGGCCCTTGACGTCGTACATCAGACGGAAGCGGTCACCAGTCTTGGGGATCTCCACCACGTCCATGAAGCCAGCGGGGTACTTGCCGTCGCGGCGGGGGTGGTTGTCCACGTTCACGAGACCCTGGCGAAGGATCATCTCACCCTCGCGGGCGTTCAGGGCGTACTTCAGACGGTTGCGGATGATCACAAGGAGGGGCAGGCACTCGCGGAGCTTGTGGGGACCAGGACGAGGGCGGGGAGCGAACACGCCGGTCAGCTTGCTCAGCATCCAGTCCTTGGGTGCGTACAAGCGCTTGAGGTGCTTCTTGGCCATGACTTCGAGTGAACTGTAGGGTTCCTATCGCGTGAAAAGGGGGGAGATTGGAGGGAGGAAGTTATGTATAAGGAGATAGAAACGTTGCGGCAGTGGCAACGTGTAGGACACAGGGGTGAGAAAAGCATAAATTGAGGAGAGAAGTATTTGGCACCGTTGGTGCGCACCGGTATCCAATATTCACGCCGGTATGTTGCTCCACGTGAAGACACTCCACGAAGTCACTTCGATAAGTAACGATGAAAATCCGAATGCGCGGGAAAGAAGGGCGAGAGTGGAAAATAGCATTTGTGTTGTCGCACCTGCAGGGGGAGGGAGTAAATATCCATCACGCACATCTTCGTGAATAGGTGAAGAAGGTGGGGGGATTGATGCGTGCAGCGCGTTGAGGAGCCGCAGGAGGAGACGGCTCCATGTGAAGAGGGCGAAGGTCCACGGTAATCAGCGGTTGGTCCATCACATTGCAGGAGGACACCAACGCATCGAAATCAAAGTTGTAACTTGAGGTCTGCGTGAATCCGTCGTAGGATGAAGAGCGACCCACCACCATGTTCCAGCGAAAACCGGTGGTTTCCAGTTCGTGTACACGACCCATGGGAATCAAACCACAAGTAGGTGGTGTCATGATATCTGCGGCAGGACTGCGTACGAACTGGGTGACCCCATCGGGCCAGCAGGCAAATGTCACATTTTCCGAATTGGTCAACAGAATGTGATACATTGTTGCAAATTTCAGCACACAGTTCAAAGCAGCCATCTCGTGGTCCAGACGTCCACCATAAGCACCAAAGACTACAATAGTAGGAAGAACCACCGTGCGCAGTGAGTGGCCGCTACTGTTTGGTGCATCAGGAGTGTTAAGACTGCCCAAGAGTGTCTGCAGGCGCTGTTCTTCAAGGGACACAACCTCTTGAGTGTGTGAGTCCGCGGTGGTTCGGTCGGTGACCGACGCAGAAAGACTCTCGAGAACGGCCTCACGACATCGTTGAAGCAGCGGTGCCCCAACCTGAATTGCCTTCCCCGCCTCAGGGTCCATCTCGGTCTTGAGCTGTGGCTGATCCGTTCCAAAGTGTGGAAAGGCCGACGAGTGCCTTCGTTGCAACTGCTCCACGAGCTGAAGGCACTTCTCAAAGTCTGTTGTCAATTGGCAAGCAACGGGCAGAAGCAGTGGTGCTGTGTGATTAACCTGTGCCTTCGTGTCATCTGTAGAAGGTACAAGCCTGGAATAGAGGGCCTCCAATACCGAGTTTGGTATGGTAGATACGGTGGGTGACAGCGGAACTTGCTCAAAGCTGTGGCGTGCGTCCTCACCACCCTCAGCAGTGGTGTCAAGGCTGTCCATATCCCCAATCACAGCATCACAGAGCTCGTCAAAGGATCCACCTCCACAACGTTCAACATAGTGCCGCCGTAGAGGAGTGTAAGCTCCATCGGCGCAAAGGAATAGGCAGGGCCATTGGGGTCGAGTAGTAGGAGGCTCCGTTGCAGATGCCCCTTTTAGCCACTCTCCTCGGCGATGCCAGAAGAAGTGCTGCAGGAAGGCGTCGAATTCCCACGCCGTGTTACTGGGGCTGTTCAGCAAAATGACACACGAGACCGGGCAGTAACGGTCAACGTCGGCGGCCGTCAGTGCGTGTGAGCCAAAGTACAGAACATCATCGCAGCACACCTTCCGTGTCCACTGGCGAAGTGACATGTTGTCGCTTCACCAACTTACCTAACTAACATTGGAGAGAGTGAGAAGGGAAAGAAGATGACCTCACGGTACTAAGCATCCAGAATGGGAATCGACCCTGAACTTAGGCAACCATCACTCAACTCTTGTAAGAAATCAAGGCATGTAGATAGCGGTACAAAACAAGTAAGTACGTGTGAAGGATAGGTACAGCAGCGAGCGACTGCAAGCAGCGATGATAAGAGAGGAGTGAAACGTACCCACATATGCCGACGACTGTTCATGGAGCTTCCTCAGCACTTCTCCACTAACCAAGCCAGCGACGCCACCACCTGGGCCGCCAGTGATGGCGATAGAGGGGGAACAAGTACAACTCCTCTGGAAGTGGATGTGCTGCTCGATCACTTGAATCGGAGGATTTCATGTTCAGCAGAGAAATGGACCTCTGCAGCGCCTGGTCCAACTTCTTCAGCGGGACAACGTAGGAGGACAACATATCCAGTGTGTCGTCCTCCTTGCCACTCGATGTGGCCTTGGTGTGATTGTTGGGTACAATGAAGGCAACATGATCATGTGTGTGGGGATCCCATGCGGCCATGAACATCGCAGCCGGGACCGGAGGGGTACCAGCCTCGGCAGCAGTTACACTTGTGAGCTGCTGCTTGGATTGAAAGAGTGGACCAGTACAGATAGCAAGGCTCCGCTCCCGTGGCAGGCGTTCTCGTGTGCCAAGAATTCTCCGCCACCAGGATCGTTGTGGGGAACCTGAGCCCTCCCGCATCAAGGTCAGAAGCAGTGGAGCAGCACCTTCCGTGTCTCCTTCCATCTGTGGATTCGCGCAAACGTAGTCACGAGTTGCATTCTCCAGACACTTCCACGCCCCAAGATTCAGGGACCCATGCTGGGGTACAATGTTGCTGAGCAACGCCGCCTCAACCGCCGCCATCTCCGAGGTGGCCACGGACGCATGTGGTGCGAGGTGACCACGGTGAAATCCAGAAGGAAGTCGCAGGTCCTGGGCATTACATCGTGCCTCCAACGGAAGAGAGACGTCTGTTGTGAAGGGCGGTCGTCTTTGTGACTTGGCCTGTTGAATTCCCTGCGATGTGATGAAGAAGCCGCACCACACTGGAGTCCGCATCGCCGTGTGGTAGAGGACACTGAAGGTACGTCGGGGAAGGTAGAGCAGATTGCTCGTTGTACAAGGCAAACAGGGCTGTTGAGCAAGAAAGTCGGATTTTAGCTCAGCTGCGGAAGAAGGGCAATGCTTGTCACCGAGACGAGGTGGCCGGAAGGCAACCTGTCGGATGGATCGCACATCACGCCGGCCAAGAAGAGACGACCCACAGCGGCCTGCAGCAAGTCGGGGCCCCAACCGAGAGGCCCACAGCCGTGCAACAGGATAGGCAGAAGGTAGGAGCCACATGGCATCCCGCCGACGTCTCTCGCGACGGAAGTCACGGCATCTCTTCCACCACTGCCCCCATGGTCGCCAGGCGTAGCCACAACCCCACCCAGCCGCAAAGGAGAGGCATCCGGCAGCCCCAACCTGCGCTTCCATCGTCCATGCTCCATCCGGTCGCTGAAAAAAGCGGCGTGCGCGGGAGGTATCAAACGCCTCCCAATGACGACGTGTCGCTGCCGCGTAGGATCGCATTCCTGACGAGAGCGAGCCTAGTGAGATCAATGAACCCTCCGCTGCACGTACTCGCAACTGTTCAAACATCTTAGCATCCAACAGGAGTAACGATGAAGTGCACGCCCGCCACGAGGGCTCTGGAGGTGCTGCAGCTGCGCCACTAAAAAAAAAGTTCATCAGCACCGTGTGCTCTTTCTTCGACGTATGTGTGGATGAAACTGGTGGGCCTACCATCAGACCATGAAGGAAGAAAGTTAGGGAGATGATTCACAAAAAAAGACACAATTCAATTGTCCATCCGCGTACATCTATTCATCATTCATTATCGCTGATTATCCGTTTATGACGATCATGGTTCTCAGCAGCTGGTAGCATGCACGATAACCAACTTCAGGGTTGCTTAGTCCCATCCTCGTTGAGATCGTGCTTCAGCCGCTCCCGTTGTCGCTCGCGACGACTCTCCTCACCTTGTTGCCGCTCACGCTGGGCAACCAGCTTTACCCGCCGTTGCTCTTCCTCAGCCGCCCCTTTTGCCACAGCAATCGCCTCTTCGAGTTGAGGAATACCCGCCCCTGACGCTGCCGACACGCTCGCAACGGGGATGTCCTCGTAAAACTCATGCAGGAAAAGGGACATGGAGCTGGCCAAGGTGCCGGCGGAGGAGCAGTACCCACGACCCGCGGTGATGGCCCCCAGGCCTTCACCGCCCGCAGAAATGGCACCATCGGAGGTTGCGCTGATGGCATCCTCCAAGGCGTCGGAATCTCGCATCCACGAAATGGGGCCTTCCGCCGCCGCCACGTCCGACTTGTTGAAGACGAGCACTAGTGGCATCTGATGCTTCAGCATGACGCCGCTGGAGTAGAGCATCGTAGACATGAAGGTTTGCGGCGAGAGGCAGCGAGTGGTGTCTGCCACAAAGAGAGCGATGGTGGGGAACGCCGCTCCAAACGATTCCGCAATGAGCTGACCAGAGGCGGACCAAGTGAAGACCTCCACCTGTCCTGGTGTATCCACCACAATCCACTCAAGTTGTTCCTTGGATTCCAAAAGAGACACAACCTGATGGATCTTCGTGGCAAAGAGGTTCAGAGAAGTCATGATGGCTCCGTTAGGGCCCAACTGGTAGGTGTTCATAACCTCCTTGTAGTTCACGGTATCACGGATGTCGATGTTTGAGTGGTAGGGGATCTGGTTCACGGCGGGGTCAAGATTGACGAAGTAGGCACTGATTCCTCGCTCCGTCGTGTAATGCTGCAGTCGGTGAACCAGGGTGGTCTTCCCGGTGCCCGCCATGCCAATGACAAGAATCACAACGGGGAGCCGACGGGAGGATGCCTGTACAGTTGGGGCATCTTGGGCTCCGGTCGGCTGGGCCGTCGCTTCCTCGTCACACATTTGTGAGAGCTGCGAAGTGTTCCTCAGCTGTTACTACAGAATCAATCAGATGCAAGGAGGTCAAATGATGGTTGAGGAGGGGTCATCGCGTGGTTGCTCCATCCGGGCGGAGGAGGAGTATCAATGAACTCAGATGAATACTAGTGTGGTGAAGGCAAAGTGAAAAGCCTCACATGGTGCATTCCATTACACGGTCAGGGTTGTAGTGACGTGAATGCTGGCCTACCCCACCGGGGAGGCGGCACTGACCAACCGATTCAGGTTTGTGATGAGTTCCAGAAAAGCTGACAGTTGGAGCCATGGATCCTCTCCAGCGGTAAGGCTCGCCTCGAGCATCGATAGACGATGTGCGAAGCGCATCAGCTTGACAGACGTCATCGGCGGCACTCGTGAGAGCTTCTTGGCGATGAGGGTCACGTAGGAAGCAACGGTTGACCACGTTGCAAGCAGCTCATCTTCCCCAGTCAACGCGGGTTCCCACTTTCCAAACGAGCGACGGCCACAATTGGATGCACAGCTCCACAAGCGGTCGTGCGGCCAGTAGTTCACAATCGAGCAGAGGAGATGGAGGACATGCATGTTGTCATCTGACAGGTGTTCAGCCAAAGCAAGCGGGGGATGCTTGTTGATGCCGAGAAGAAGCTGGAGAAGCGGCAAACACCACTTTCGCTCGTTGCTCTTTGCCATGACAGAATCACAGCGTCCTCCTGGCCGGTCTTCCCTTTGTTGAAGAACACTCGGCGCAGGGTCCGGGAACACACTATGGCTACGTTCTTCCTCCTCCGCCCGTGGGGTTACTGCTGTGAATGATCGCGACTGAGTGCCAGCCACTACTAGAGTAGGGCTACCGGAGGCACCGTCCGGCGCCTCCATCTCCGCACAGAACTGACGAAGTTGGCTGGTAATGGCGCACCACAAGGCAAGTGCGTATTGCTGCTGAAAATCCCAAATGGCCGACCTCCATCCGGCCTCCCCCTTCCCATTTGTCTTGGATGGGCTAAAGTGATGCTCCATCGCTTCCGGTATGTTGTTGATCCGGTGCTGCATCCACCACTGCAGCATGGCAATAACCGCATGAGGAGATTGGGCTAGCCCAAGCTCAATCAGAGGAGGCCACAGTAGGTAGGCCTCGTGAAGGGCCGTAAGAACCTCACAGGATGAAACGGTGATGGAATCTGATCTGACGAGTGTCGTCCCGCTCGGATTCGATGGTGTCGCTCCTGAATCCCTCAGACCATCTCTTGTGCAGTCACATGACACGAAGTGGTTTCGTTGCAATGCCACCTCCAACAACGTTAGTTTGTCAAAAAAGAGGAGGATGATGTCGAGAACACGAGGCTCGCCATCCACCCCGCCATTCTTTGGTGTGGTTCTCTGCGGGTCATGCTTGTTGTCTAGATCGCAGCCAAATGACGTGGTGTCAGCCTGAGGACCCAACAACGACGGCAGCCAGGCGCCACAGAGAAGCCCAGAGAACTCCTCAGCCACCCCAGATTCCTCCACCTTTGCTCGCTCTTCCCGGGTTGCGTTAACCTCCGTCGCGGCCTGTTGGTGCCAGCAAAAAGACGCGTAGCGCTCCATCAATCGAGCAAGCCGGGCAGCTCGCTCGCCACCGCGGTCACTTGCCACTCCACCGTTGATGTTGTAGCGATCTCCTTCGTACACGACTATGGCGCTCTCTCTCGATTGGAGGCAACGGAGCCGATGGCACGATGGATGTGATGACGGCCACGGGTCAAATAGGAAGGTAACCTGAGAAGCCGAAGGTTGGCTGGCATATCGACGGGTGGCGGCGGTATCGCTGCACTGTACGGCGGGTAGAGCAAGACCAGCGGAGGGACGACTCACAACATCAGTGGTTGATGTGCTGGGCGCCCCGTGTGTCGTTGGCAATGTCACATGGTTACCATCGCCCTCAGACTCCCGTGTTCGCTTGCTCATCATTCCCACCACACACACAGCAACGACCTGCCAAGCCAAGACGGTTCCCTGCTGCGTCGCTACAGAAATCCGGACGGCACAGGTAAAAAGTGAACAAGAGGAAAAGAAGAAGGAGTGGCAGGTGCGTGGCGTAGTTGAACCTGTGCAACATGGCATGGTGAAGCCACTACGAGAGAATGAATGCGTGTTGCATGCTTTGGAAGCCCTTCTGCAGAGACTACCACCCCTGCGGAAACATTGCCTTGAACCTACGAACAAAAAACTTCTGCCGTGGGCCGCCAACATCCGACCCGTACTGGCCACGGGTACGCCATATATCCCGGCTATGTGTTAGTGGCTTGTTGCCAAGCTTGTTGTGGTAATCTGGATGGACGTTGTAGTACGTAGACTTGAACTCAGTCACCTCCTCAGTCTTCTTGGGGGCAGTTCCAACGGTATTGCATCGACGGGCCTCCGCCTCTCGCTCACGATCACGCTGCTCGGAAAAATGGAGCATCTCCTTGTTCACGACATCTCGAGAATGGAACCAGTGCATATTTTCAGCATATGTTGAGATGGACGCAGCACGTTCCCATCCAAGGACCAGTCGATAGTCAATCTCGCGCTCGGTGAGGTTCCTAAAGTTGGGGTCGCGGAACACCGCGCGCACCTCCTCCGTCACCACGTCACGTCGAGAGCGCAGTGGGAACCGGTTGGCTCCCTTGAGCAGTGTTCGATACAGCCGTAGCTTCTCTGACGCCTTGTACGCAACATCTGCGGAGGGCATGATGGACAACCTCTGGTTTGAGCAACGAGAGGATCGATGTTTCTGACTAACCTCACATAAAAATACAAAGAAAACAGTAGACAGAAACGACCAGTAATCAGGTACTAGGACCTTACGTCTTGCAACCCAAGCATAACGTTGGAGCGTTGCAGCTCAAGAGGGAGAGATGCATGGCACCAGTCAGCACAGCCGCGTGGAAAAACGGCACAACGGAGCCCACTTCACCAGCAATCGAAAGAAGACGTTAGCGGGACCGAGACAATGCAATTGAGCGACGCAGCACACGCCTACATCGAGGTCCACGAGTAGTCAGGAGCCGATATCATTTTCGTCAACGCCGTGGCGCAGCACAACACTGAATACAAGGGGCCACCATGGTGAGAAATCGCAAGAGGCAAAAACACACGCCGAGTGGCGGTCCATGATGCAGCACTGGTATCAGACGGGTATTGTCTGATTACAGCCCACATGAAACATAAAGAAGCTGCATCCACCACAGCATGGGCGGCAGCAGGTCTCGCAGTCAAGCTAGTTTGGGCAGCAGCACTCTGAGCAGAGAATGAGGACGATTTGGCTGACTTGGAGCGTGAAGCGCGTCTGACTCCAACCCGACGACGAACGGCGGCAGTAAGTGCTGCAGCCCCGCGGATGGCCGCTCTCGCAATCTGCCTCCCTCGACGAAGGACGAACACGGCGCCATAGCCCTTCACACTCAACGACGCCCAAACGGCATCTGCCTGGTCAGGCTGCAGCCATTCCGTGGAGTAGAGCACGGAAGGATCTCGCATCATGAGCAAGTATAGTGCCCAACGCTGTACTCGCGGGTTAAGTCGGCCAAATACACCACTCACGGAGATGCTGAAAGCGTACAGCCTCGCAATGTTGTGGCGCACCCCGTCTGCCTCCGCCCCATTCCCGGCAAAGGTCGTGGGAAGGAAGAAGGAGGCCAGAATGGAAGACATGACGCCATCTGCATTCTTTTCTACATGCCGTTGGGCGAGCTTCAGCGCTGAATGAATAACAACAAACTCAGCAACCCCAATCGCTGCACGAGGAAGCAATGTGGAGGTCAGGTACCGCGAATAGACGGAGTTGGCACAAGATGACACAAGGTCAGCAAACTCATGATCGCTAGCGGCATGTGCTTGCTTGATTCTTATGGCTGCCGCTTCAACATTCGTGATACCCTGTTCTTTTGGTGTCATCTTTAAGTTGGCATCGGTTCCTGTCCTAGCGGCGGCGTAGGACGCCACTCCAGCGGCAAGCTGCGTAAGCTGACTTCGTTTCCGTAGAGCTACCATGTGTGCAAAACTCTTCACCAAGGGAATAGAAACGACCGCCAGTACTCCATAGACAGAATAGCGCATGGAGATGCACGCCAAGCCTTCGGTCAGGCTCATCCCATCACTACCACTTCCTGCACCGACCAGTGAAATACGCATGGTGAACTCAATGGAGACGGAAATTAGGTGCCTCCACTAGGTCTCTTTGGCTTGAACTCAATGTAGGCACCTACTACACCACCAAATATATACTCACGCAATGCAGAGAGGATGAAAGAAAACGATAGCCAAACCCGTAGCTCGATCCGAGGAAACAACGCGCATCACACATAGTGCAAGGAGGATAAGTTCATGGAGGTTGGGGTGTGAGTCTGTCCATCGCTCAGGTGGGAGGACGACGGGGGTAGCAGACCGTCAAGCGAGGAGGACGCTCGGCGGGGGAGTCGCGCGGGCTTCCCTCGCTGGACGCGCCGCTTCCCATGAGTGAAAGTGGTTGTTGTGGCACTGGAGGTGGAGTCATGTCAAGATCGCTAATGAATCTAGCATGCTCCTCCACTGTAGGCAAACGGCCAAAGGCAGCGGTCGGAATGGGTGTAGACCCCAATAGCAATTGCCGTGGTTGACTTGGTGACGTGCCCTCCGCACCCTCGTCCATGTCATGGGTAGAAGACCCGTGAACACCACGGGGAGGTGAAGTCAGAGAACGAGCCGCAACATCGTCGTCCAGAGGAGTACGAGCACTGACATGTGGGTTATCCTCCCGCGCGTCTGGGGCCAGGACTGACGTTTGGGGGTAAACATCTGATTCTGTGTCTCGTGGAATTGCCTCCGACGGAACAGGAACAGAACGTGTGGTGCTCCCATGGGTATCGAGCTCATTCTGAGGGTCAGCAGCGTTCATGGCAATGGCAGGTTCCAACACACACGAGGGCAGTGGTGTGTCAGCAGCTTCCTTGATGGAGCGCAGAAGTGCGGTTAATACGACTTCCTTACTCAAAGGAGTGTGGGTGCCCGTGGTCAACGCAGAGAGTTCGGCATCTACTTGGGCATACAGACAGTTGAGAATGCCCTTCAAGTGGCGCCGTACCTCCTTGGCAGGGGGTCCGTGGGATCGCGTGGTGGAGAGAGGATCGGAGTTCTGCGTCATGGGGTTGTTTTCACGTGCCGCTAGTTTGCGCTGCTGGTACTTCTCCACTAGATGTCGAAGGCCTTGAACTTCTCCACGAAGGACTCGCTGCTCCTGAGTACGCTGAAAGTCCAGTTCCTGGAGCTGCTTCTCCAGCTTAACCACGGCTTGCTCCTTGTGAAGAACGGCCAGCCGCCATGACATCACCTGCTCTCCATCGCCGGCGTCGATGGCTTCCTGACGACCTTCTACAACACCTTCCCGATGCCCATCCTTTCGTCCTGCTGCATACTGATCGCGGCCCACTTGTTCCAATGCACGGCGGTGCGTAAGCTCCAGCTCCACAAGCTTCAGTTGATGTGTTTCCGTTGTGTTCTTGAGCACCAAGTCCAGAGACTCCTTCTGTGTGTGCAGGTCACCCTCGAGCGCATGGACCCGGTCAGCATAGCGCCCCACCGATTCTAGAGCATGATGGTAATTGGTCTGGGCTTCCACGAACTGCATATTGAGCTTCTCAATGCGTGCCAGCAGTGCATCTCGGTCAAAGTGAACCTCCTCAGCGACGTCTGCATCATTCTTTGGTGCGGTGCCAATCGCCTGGCGAATGAGGCGCTGAAGCACTGTATTGTTTTTCTGGAGGCACGCAGACACGTCAACGTGATCGAGGCCGTGACGGACGTTGCCAATCTCGCGCTGAAGCTCATCCATCCTTAGCAGGACCATGCGCAGCTGCTCTTGGAGGATACCCGTCTGTTCGTTGGATTGCCCATGCTTCCCACCTGCAGCAGCGAACTGTGCGGACATGGCATGAAGCCACGTCTGTTGCATCTGTGGAGTGAAGTCTGCCAGAATTGGTGCTCCATGATGCTGCGTGACGTCCGCCACCGAGCCGTTGGTGCCGTCGGTCTCCGTCAACGACGATTGGTAAGGCACAGACGCCATTGCAGGAATCTGAACGCACTGCACATAGAGCACAATCGTCTCTCGTCGCCACTCGGGACGAATGTCACACAAGAGCGGCCCACCGGTTGCGCCACTTTTGCTGCGCTGCACCGTCCCTGCGCTATGGTAGCTTGGGGGAACGAAGATAAGACGGCCTTCACCGACGCGCATCCCAACCACCTGGCGTTCCACCATCGCCTCCCCAACGGCGGCAGATGTGAGTCCCACGAAGGGAGTCCGTGGCGCCTCCGCTGGTGCCGAATCAATCAGCTCTCCAATGGAGAAGAATGGCAGGCCATCCACCGCCTTCAGCAGCCACGCATACAGGCTGAAGGAGGCTCGACTGCCCAACTGCACCTCCGCAGTCGTCGACGCAGATGCTGGTGGATGATCCTCAGGAAGACGAATGGTTTGGGGGCGAGGAACCTCTGCCGAGGGGTCCACCTCGTGCAGCCCATGAAAGTGAGCGATAGTGTGAGCGGCCGCAACAAACGCTAGACACGCACTTCGGTCTTGAAACATCAACAAGCATGTTTTGTGAGTCGGCGGTGTTGGACTGGACGGTGAACGCGGTGAAGAGGCATTAGCCGAAAAGAGCACGCGCTCACTCCAATCTTGGCATTCCGTTGCATCCTCCCCCATCGTCAGTTGTGCGTATTGTGGTCGGGTAGCGTCCAAGACCAATGAAAGTTGTGGGCTGAGTAATGTTGTATAGAGGACGCGGCCGAGAGATCCTCCTGATTCAGTGATAGATAAAATCGGCCGTGGTGAAGGATGAAGGGCATCAGTCGTTGACGGCACACGCAGTGCTGCAAGGCACAACCCAACATAACGTGTATCGTCATAAACCTGCACAGTCGTTGAGTGAACCACTCTCATGCTCGCCACGATTGGAGTGCGTTGTGGTTCCGTAGCTGGGCTGTGGGCGTACATGGACGTCTGTGGGGTGAGGGCGGAAAGCCGAGATGATAGTCGTCCAGTCGTCGCACTGAGTCGATGCCCCTGTTTTCCTTGAGAGTGCCACACATCCCCATCCATCGTTGTTGAGGGCCAACGGCGGCTTGTGCTGCGGCTTACCGCATCGAGCTCGTCGTCGTCCACGAATCGAACGGAGGGGCGTGAACCAGCCGGAAGGGCACTGCTCCGTGGCGTACGCATCGGGAGGCACCCAGAGGCTGCCGGCCGTCCAGCGGTGATGGAATCATCATCACTACTCTCGGAAAAGATGTTGGGTGCTGAATCTGTTTGCATCCTTAGGCTGGGGCGATAGTGGCGAAAATTGTGTTGTGTAGTAACAAATGTAAATAGTGAAGGTGAATCTACGCAAAAAGAAGTTGCATGCCCTCTCTCAGCCAAGATTGTACGTGGTCTAACTTGAGAGGCGAGCTGGAATGAGAATGTGAGTTGCCTGCTGCACGTACTAGGAATGAGGTGCAGTTGCTAAGCAGCACAGCGCAGAACAAGAATCAGGAAGAGAGAGACACACTGCATAAATTCACAGACAGTAACAGCATCAGGACGATCCATAAGGGTTGAGGGGTCGCTTCGGCCCAACAGGTGGTGGTGCTAATTTTTTTTTGTTTAGGCTCCTGTAGCTCATCACGAGAGCCTTCCCCACCTTCATCGCACATGACCAGTCTAGGAGACTCTATCTGGGGTCCGTGGTTGTTGGTCGGCTAATGGGGGAGATCTGTCCCAGAACTCCCGTTAGTTGTTTGGGGAAGAAGGTAAAAAAAAAAATTTGTATGTACATTTCGCTGGGCGAACAACTTGTCGTCACCACTCGTGGTTTACATCGCCGCCTAGAGATCGCAGAAGATGTCCTCGTGTGGGTTGTGGCGCATGAGCCACTCCGCTAAGAAATCGACGGGGTCTTCGGGACGGCGGGCGCAGACCTCAATCAACCCTTTGCTAAGGAGTGGAAGAACACTCTTTTGAAGGTAGTCACGCAGCACCAACTTACGGGACTCCAGGGCAGCGTAGTCCTGCTTCTTCACCTCGAGCAGTTGCGTGTCAATCTGGTTGCGAATGGCGCTCTCACGGCTAAAGGCTTCCCCTTCGCGCTTGCGCTGTTCCTGTTCAGCCTTGATCTTTGCCTGACGCTTCTCTTCCTCCAGCAACTGACGTCGCACTTCCTCTTGGTGAAGCTCCTCTGGAGTCTTGCCAAAGTTGTGTGCGTCTCCAAGTATCTCGCGAATAGACACCTCTGTCGAGGTGGGCGGCACCTCCTCGTAAGGGGAAGCAGGTGGTGGAGGGGGAACGAGGGGCTCCACCTCCTGAACCCGCAGCAAGTGCATCTGAGCACGGCGTCCACCAGGGGCAGTATCATCCGGTACGGTGAAGGCACACTCAAAGTAGCTAAGCATGGAGTAGGGGGCCTCAATGAACTCGTGGTTAAACACCGCCATGGACTCGTGGAAGTGTGACAGCGCGTGCACGGCATCTGTCTTCACCGGCTCAACCTCCGGCACTGGATTGGCCACCTGAAGCTCAATGGACGGGGAGAGAGAGCGGCGGGAGGTGAGCTGACTGAGCTCCTGGGAGCATGACACTTCTCGTGCGCTGCAGGAAGGTGCCTCCTCCTGCTCCTCCACCATGAGTGTCTGGTGCATGTGGCTGACGGCGGTAAACCGGTCCAGGAGGTAGTTCTCCTCTGCGCTGAGGACGATGATGCAGTCGGGGAGGCGGTGGCCGTCGGATGGCTCGGAAGGGGGGAGTGGGTCTTCATCCTCATCGTCGTCATTCTTTGGGGCGGGAACTGGAGGCGGCAGCGGGGGTGCCAAGGCCTCCTCCTCCGTCATTGGAGGAATGAGTTCCTCGCTGCTAAAGCACAGTCGTGCCAGCTCCACTGTGGCAGGGCAACCATCTAGAAGGAAGCCCTGGTTTCTGCAGTCGGGCTGTGCAACGCGCCAGCGGAACATTAGTGCAAGGGCTTTATCCTGGAAAGGAGCGTCCTTCAAGGCTTCCTTGGCCTGTTGGAGCTCTTCCTCCTCCTTCTTGCGTTGCTGCTCCTTCGTCAGCTTCTTCTTGGGCTGATTGACGCGCTTCTTGGGGTTGGCATCGGGAGTCGGAGGACGCGGCCGAACGCGCATCAGAAGAATCCGCTCCATCTGAGCGACCTCGTTCCGTAGCTTCTCTACCTTGGCACTGCTCTCAAAGCGTTCCTCCATCAGCTCCACGGCCTCGCGGATCTCCTCCTCCGTCAGGCCAAACTCCACCTCCTCCCGCTCCTCAACGTCGTCCTCGCTCTCTTCGCGAATCGGCGGAAGAATCGGGAGCACAGGCGCTACGGTCGGATCGGTCTTGGACGGAATCGTCTCATCCTCGTCATGAAGTCCATCCTCCTCATCCACCGCCAGCTCCTCGTCCTCCTCTTCCATTGCCGCCGCGGACTTCCTCTTCGCACGAAGCAGGCGCCGCTTCTTGATGGCCAAACGTCGCTCCTTCTCACCTTCAATGAGCGTCTCGCGGTACTGCCGAATTTGCTCTTGAAGAGACGCCAGAGAGGCCTTGTACGCCGCCACGATATCATCCATCCGGAAGCGTGGTAGCTTGTAGTGAGCAGCCAACATGGTGGAGAGGTAGGTTTTGCCCACCATTGGGGGGCCCAGGAAGGCCACCCGGAGTGGCGTCACGCGACGCACCGCGCGGAACTCAAGTGACACCTTCTCCAGAGCTTGCTTGATACCACCTTGTGCGATCCACGTCTGGCCGTGGCCATTACTGTCATGATGAACCTGTATACCCTCCGTGCGACCCTCCTCAGGAGTGGGGTCCTCCCGCTCCATGATGGCCTGAATGGTTTCGTTCTCGACGCGCAAATTAATGGAGAAGAGCTCGGCGTCACGGTGCAAAGGAACCTGCTCCGGAGTGACGGCACGGTAGGTACACCGTCCGCCAAACATCTTGTTGATCGTTTCTATAATCGTGCGCCAGCTCAGACGGCTGCCATCGGTGGCAAACAGGTAGCGCGCCGTGGAGTTGGGGAGCTCGTCGGTTGGGCACCGCAGCAGCTTGCGGGTAAAGGTGGCGAGATCGCGAACGTGGATCATTGGCACACGCTGATTGCCATCGCCGAAGATGGGCAGCGAGGCGTTTGGGTCAGCGCTCCAAGCACAGCGGAAGAAGGGCTCTAGCGCGCACTCTCCCTCGCCGTAGGGAAGGCCAGCAAATACCACAAAGGTGTCGAGAGGTAAGCCCTTGGCATGGTGAGCTGCGGCCACTGCCTTCTCAGCATCACGGAAGTTGAAGTAGCGCACGTGAGGGATCCGACGGTTGTACTGGTCCTCCGTGAGCACCTCCTTCGGTTCCGCCCCGTCCTCGGCTTCGTCGGCCTCCTCGTCGTCACTCTCAGGACCGGCTTCCTCCTTCTCCTCGGGAGGTGGCGGGTAGGGCATCTGGAGCTCATCGTCCTCCTCGTCCAGCATGTCCTCATCGTCAGCCATCATATCCTCCTCCTCTTCTTCGTTCATATCCTCTGGCAAGGCGAGAGGTGGGGTGGCGTACCACGTCATGAAGTTGGACAGGAGGATGAAGCGCTTGGGCTTGTCAAAGGGGGTCTCCTGCAAGCAGTGCAGCATGTCGAAGATATCCTGTGCCTGACGCTGCTCCACAATAATCCAGTCACTGGACAAGAGCGCGCGTCGTGTGGCTGCGACATCCCGTCGGCAAAAATAGTTGGGAACCTGCGTCTTGGAGCGGCTTCCCACCACTGAGGTCGCGCAAAGCTCATTGGCGGTTCCACCGGCGTGACGAGAAAAGTCACCGCTCATCGACACACCCACACCAGTGGACTTTGGGGTGGACGTCCCGGAGGGACGATGTGGATGACTCAATGTACCAGTACCAACAGTGTTGGCGGCCTCATTAAGAACACCGCTCGTGCTTGCCGCAGCAGTGCTCAGTGGCGCGGTCTGGATGGAGTCCTTGATCACTCCTGAGTCTGAAGATCGTCGTACGCTTGGCTGCTGCTTCTGTTGCTGCTGCTGGGTCGACATCAGCTGAAGCTGATACTTTTCAATGGCCTTTGCAGCAAGCGCGTGAGCAGCGTCCTCCTCCCACGTGCATCCTTGAATGGTAAACAGCTGTGGCTTTCCCTCAAACTGGCGCACCAGCTGCTCCCCCACATAGGAGTCTGCATAAGCAATGAAGACGGAAATAGGCATCTCGACTACTACGGTACCGGTACGATGGACACGCAAATCGTTATCACCCTGTGGTTCAAAAGAGGAGCCGCCAACTCCTTGAATGAGAACTGTGCGGGCGGCTGTCGGACCTACAGAAGGTGCGGTAAAACAAACTAGAAGATACAAGAAGAAAGTGGTACAGGGGAGACCAAGAAAAGATGAAATAGCAATTAATACCGAACAAACAGCTGAATAGGAAGCATCTAACATTGTTGTGGCACCACATGGCAATGCAACACTTAGAACTGGCGATGTGCGCGTTGAGATGTCAAACCACTGTCGGAGCTGTACCAGCTGCATACCTGCAGCTGGGTGGCTAGGTAGCAGGCAGGGGAGTGGCGCATTTGCTAAACCTCATACTGGCTCGCAACACACTCTCCTGGCTACACATGGAAACGTTGGTTTCCCAGCTTGGCTCAAAACGCGTGTATATAGATTGGACTTAGCTTGTTGATGGTCATGTCAAAGGGGGAGCGGTACTTCATTCTTCGCATGCTTGCCGCCACATCCCATCCATTCATTGAGACACCCATCTTAACGAGAAGCACCCTTTGGCAAAAGCTGCAGGTCAGCGACCCGAAAACCGCCCGTGCTCTCCCGTTCGTTGCTCAAGGTCATCAAGTAGATGTCAAGTCGCTTTTCGTTGACGAAGTCCGAAGTCTGTCGTGTTCGTCAGCGAGCCTCCTGCTTCGCAGATGGTTTGAGGTAGCGTGTGTTCATGGGAAGAAAAAACGCGATAGCTCCCACCGGCAGACGACACATGAACAGCTAATTGAGGAATTATTTCCATCACAGTCATACGAAGAAAAACAAATCAATAAAGAAAGGAATGTTATCCCGGTGCTGATGCGCAACGCTCTCCAGCCACAGATATAGTCGGAAGGAGGATCCCTCTCACGTCATCACCCCTCCCCTCAACGCTGACAGGAGCAGAAGGGCCTGGAGAACGATCGCGCCAAAGGCTCCCCAAGCATTCTTCCAGGACACTCATCACACTCGATTCTTACCCTTCGCATCGGTCGACCTGTCGTGGTGTTTTACGGGGTATCCACAATTTCAGAAATGAGCGCGCGCACCAACCGGGAGTGGTTGCGAGTTTTGCGATCCATCGGGACAGCTTCGTCCATGACGTTCAAAGAATCGCGAATGCTCGCCAGCTGACGCTGCGCGATGCCCAAGGTTTGTGGAGGCTTCCCGTTGGAGCTTTGCTTCTTGAGGTCCAGAAGAGTATCATCCCATGCCATATAAAATCGATGGAGTAAAGACACTCGAAGCGGAGCGAGTCCCGGGTCCAGGTCCATCTCTATGGTTAGCTGCTGGCACACCGCAAGAAACAGGACAATAGAGATGTTCTTCGGTGAAACAATCTCTGCCTGATTCTCCACGCACACCTTGCTGGACAAGAAGTCCAGCAGCACGCTCAAATCCCGGGCCTCTAGTGCGACATTGACCGCCTCTGACCAGTGCTTCTTCTCAGCTAAGTCCACAGCACGGGCTACGAGCACGTGTGGGTCCACACCACCTGCACGAGAATCTCCTCCATTCCGTAGTTGCGTCACTACTTCATTAGTATCCGAAACCGACTGCCGAATCGACCTAATGGAGCTAGACCAACGCTCACGGAAGTCCTTCGCGCGGTTTAGAGCGGCCGTTGTTGCTGAGGAATCGTGAGAGTCCTTCTGTTGGCTGATGAAGACCTGCAGTGCCCGATAAATCTGCTGGACGGTCGTCTCCATAGACTTTCGGTACTGCTTCACTGCTTCGGTTGAGCTGAGATTGGCAACTGCTTTGAATCCTGTTGGCTGCGATCCCATGTCACTAGAAGCCTTCTTGATGGAGCCCTTCAGGTACAGGCTCAGCAAAGACTTCACCGTATCGGACGCGGTCTTCGTGGTTGTGGACGCAGCCTCCTTTGCTACACCCTCAATGGCGAGGATCAGCTCACGTTGCCCCTGCGTCATCATTCCTGGCTCTGCTTTCGCAGTAGGAGATGAGGAGGAGCCATTCTCAAGTCGGGTACGGTTACGGACCGCAAACTGGCGACCAAGAAGTTGCGCAGACTCACGAAAGCGGGAATCCTGGAAGTAGCACATCAGTTCTGACACAACCTTCTGAACGGAGACTAAATCGTCATCCACCACTCGGATTTGATCACAGAACTTTTGAGACTGCTGATGCAGCATCTTTGCCGCTGTTGCCTCTGACAGGGCATTGGTTGGTCGGCTATCCCCAAGGAGTGAAGAAGACACTTCTGTCCGCTGTGGGGGACCCACGCGTGCCCCTTGGGCACCAGCTGCAGCTGGGCCAGAGTTGGCAAACCACGTGTGCACCGAATCTTTGCTGCTGAGCGCCGCCGTGTTGGAGCTGCCAGCCAACTTGTTCGTGTCAAACATTGTCTGATAGAATCCATCTTCAGTGCGCGTGCCGATGCAGAGCTCGCAGCTGAAGGACTTGCTCTGAGAAGTTTCAGCCACCTTCGTCACATAAGTGGTGCAGCAGAGGGATGGCCCTGGGGTAGTCCAGGTGGTAATCCGATGCGCCTTGAAGATTGTCCGATGGGTCTCAATCACGACAACGAGGGGTTGATTTCGGGACGCCAAGGTGAGGTAATCCTCGGACGGTGAAACACTGAGGATAAAATCAGGATGTTCCGTGACTGGTGCAATTGTAATATCTTGCTTCAGCGAGAATTTCTGAGTAGCGCTCTGATAGGACCAAAAGCGGATGTTGGAGTTATTTTTTGCCGCTGTAATAAGAAGCACTTCATTCGCGGGCTCCTCGGAGAACTGATGGACAGCAAAAAAGTATGCGAAGGTTGGCACGGTGTCAGCATGAGGCTCCCACACCTTTGAAAGGACGCTCTTCTGAGTTTGAGTGGAGATTAAGTCCATGTGCACGGTTTTGGTCGGAACCAGCAGCAGTTTCGCTGTCGGATGATAATGAAATGTAGGAAATTTGACCACTGTTTTCGCCGCCACAGCAATTTGACTCTTCACTTCACCCGTTCGCTCATCCACTTCATAAACATTCCGCTGTCCCAAGGCGTAGACACAGTTGGCACCTCCAGGAGTTGCTGCAAAAATTTCTTCTGTGAGCGTAGAAGTGACAGTGTTGATTTGAATCTCTCCAGTGGATGTAACACTAGGTGCTAAGATGGAGAGGATCGTATCGCCTACGGCAAAGAAAAGAAACTGATGGCCCTCGACCCCTTCAGTTGAGCACAAGTGGCGTACTGAAGTTGACTGGACAGTTGTGTCCACAAACTTACCAAAACGGTTGAGCACACGAAGAACATTCGGCTTTTTCATGTTCATGCACAGGTACCGTCGATACGATGAGATAACCGGACTCTCTTCAGTGAAGTTGCCTGCTGTCGTCTTGATGAGTGGAGTGCATTTCTTTGGCGGGATTGCGCAATCCTCCGCACAGGCATAGTTAAGGAGTTCCATCTTTCAAGCACGGAAAGTATGACCACTCCAATACAAGGTTAGTAACCAAGAAAAACAGTCAGAGCGTTGATTCAATCCTCGGATGTTCGATCACGAATAGAAGAAGCGCTGTGTGTTCAGTGCGGTGGCCTCACCTCCAAAGAAAAAAAGAGTTGTGGTGACTAATATAAACTACTTTGAAATGGTACGAGAAGTGAAAGAAGTTCATCCGTATCAGAAAGGTCGTGAAATTTCACTCATGCTATCTCCTACTGCCGGATAATCAGGCACCATTAATCGATGTTTGTAAACGGAGTCTCAAACACCCCAATTACTCGCTAGCGTTACCACTCTTTATATGCCACAGCCGCTCTCCAGATTTGAACTCAGCCACCTCTGACAGTACTCGCTGAATAATACCCCTTTCCACTGGAACAGCAATTTGAGTCCCACTCTGTACTATGGATTCCTCCACGCGAGAAGCAAGAGCAGTAATCTCAAATTGCTGGAGCTCCAAGATGCACGCGAGAAGATATGGGCGATATCGGTCAACAGTGGGTTCGTTCAGCGTTCTCAACACCCATGTGGAAGAAGTAAACGGCTGAACACACCCTTTAAGAGCCTCACTCAACATTTGGTTCGACGCACTAGGGTAGTTTGCATCCTTTCCCTTCATGACCATCTCCTTCACACGTTGCTTATTAAGCACTCCGTGTTCAAGAAACAATGCATTAATGTACTGTCGAATAGGAGTCAGCTCGGTCTCCGAAAATGAAGCACTCCGAGCTTCCATTCGCTGGGGACTCGAACAAGCAGCATTGTCAGTTGCTTGAGACCAGATGAGATGCAGGCGTGGGGGCGTACGATTAGTACGTAAAAACGAAATGTGTTGCCTTACTAGTGGGGCTGCCTTCATCCAGTGTGATAATTGGGCAGCTTCATCTGCTGGAAAGGTATTTCTAAAGGCTTCAGCTGAGCAAACTCGCTCATCTCTGCGCTCGGATACGTATCGCAGCCTCCACCTTCGTTTACTCATCTGGGGCTCACTTGCGTTAAGTACAGCAATACTCTCAAGTACATCTTTAACTGACTGCCGCGCGAAAGAAGACGTACCAACCAGCGAATTTAGGTCGCGGCGACTAACAGTACCATCGTCACTTTCATGGAATGTCAATAAAACCACTTCACGAATAGCCGCAGCAGACCCCTTGAACTGAGAGCACTGCCGACTCACCCAAACGCCGTGCATGTAAATTGCACATGTTCGTAGCGCATCAATTAATTCAAAGTCAGGAACATTTGGAGGTGCGGTAGCATGAGCGTTCACTTGTGGTACGATGTAGTCAGAAAGAACACTAAGTGGCAAAATTTGGCACCGATGGATAAGATGCTGCACCTGAAAGGAGATAGAAAATCTATCAGCAAACCGATGTATCATCGAATATGCATCAACTTCCTCTCCTCCAACAATTCCTCCAGACACCAAGATTTCCGGAGGGAAAAGAATGTTCTCAATATTTGCTATTTCTCTGCGGCCAGATGGTGATGGTCGTTCGTGAGTTACCGATAGCAGTCTTCGACAAACCGCATTGCTTTCAATCGTATTCGAGCCAAAAAACTTTAACACTTTGGCAGTCGCAGCGTCGGCGTTCAGCATTGCACTCCTTTGTCGAAGAAGCTCACGTTGCACTCTGTCAGGTGTGGACATCACAAGAAGGGGTGTTGATTGTGAACTACAGTAGGCATCGCCAACTAGTGTCGCACCCTGCTGATCATTCGCACAGAGTGCTGGGGTAAACTGATGAACAGAAGACGCTGGTGTAATGTGAATTCCATCGCTTGATATACAGCCGATCACGTAATCAGATCTACACTGAAACGGGTGGGATTGTAATGCATACGAATACGCATTTTTGCTATCAATCATCGAAGAGTCATAGCCACTTGCTGCACAAAATGATGGCGAGCCAAATGTATCGAGAGTACAGCGCATCGTAAGTCTTGAGTTTGGGTCGATCACAGAGTCATTTGCCTTCCGAAGAGATCCTTCCCTATGTTCGGTTGTTTCACGCTCTCCATCGGTGCAGAAAACTTTCACGTCGTCAGCTTCATAGGGTCGATCCTTTCTTCTTAGAGGATATTGGAAAATATGCAGATTCTTTGCTAGGGATGAAGAGAGAAAAATACTATAAGACGCTACTACTTCATCTTCAGCATCAGCATTGCTCCCTTCTCCAAAATGCATCTCCTATTTTGAAAAATAAAAACGAAAACAGAGTGGTAACAGGACATCATGGAGAGAACTATCAACAAATTTGGTTATCATAATCACGCCGGCAGATGGGATGAACATACATGAAGACACTTTGGAAATGTTTCAGCTAGCCGATGGCTTGCTGTACAATTTTCTCACGAGGATTGCTGCGCCGAAATATGAGATGGAGCCACTAACCACTCCGAGTAGAATCACAAATGTGAGTGTGTAGCACACGTATAATGCCAGCATCAGAAAGCCCTGCATCTTCGTTCGCCAAGCATAAAAGTAAATGGCGTACGCAAATGCATACAGTGAAACGGAGCACCCAAATCCGAACGCTTTCCACTTCCAAAAATGATTCTCCATGCACAAACCCCAAAAAGTTGCAATGCCAGATACACTGATTGTGACACCAATATACAGTATGATGGATACCGTAAGAATGGAATACAAATAGTACAGTTTGAGAAGCCATACTGAAGAAAAAATCAGGTACAGCTCGACAAAAATTGACGCAAACGGCAATATTCCACTCAGCAAAAAGAGAACCATTGGTGTGAAAACGTTTCGTGAGCGGGGTACTAACCTTGGAATATGGTTTACATGAGGAGTCTTTCTTCGAGCATCTACTAAACGAGATTTGTATCTACTGTAAATGGTTCCACCCATAGTAAGAGGACAGCTCAAAAACAGCCAAAAGCAGCCCATCCATGCAATAGATCTCAAGCCAACGACATGGGTACATCCATATAACAAGGAGATAGCGTTGCTTATAACCCCAAAGACGCAAGCAATAGCTGGTACTACGCAGGATGTTAGCACTGCACACTTAATCCATGATGATGAGAGCGATGGCGCTAACCTGCTGAAATTCATAAACTCAGTTGCCGCTACGTAGCCTCCCACAAAACACGATAAAGCGTACACCAAAATAAAGTACCCGATTAAATTCGTTGGGCTCACGTACCCCGAATAAAATGCAGATACGCCCACAATCCCAAGCGTGAATGCTCCCAGTTGTAACCCAGCGCCAAGAAGAGCGCACAGCAATTCAGGGTACTGAGGAACACGAAATACATCGGAATGTAACTGCCTCCAGCCAGTACTCTCGAATGTGTCAAAGCCATCGTATCTCTGACGCTTCTCCTGATCATTCTTTGAGATGTCAGACCTGAGTGCTCTTGCTGTTATTGTCGCCAGAAGTGCTTGAAGAAATAATAGAATCACCGCGGAATTCAACAATGACGCTAAACGAATTTTCACGTCCAAATAATGGCGATCAATTTGAGTTTCTAGTACCAACAATGGGCTGGTTGGCGATTGAACGAAGACTGCACCAAAAGTTAATTCGTACGATTTCCCAGGTTCTAACAGAACAGGACTCGATGCATGAAGCGAAACATTAACAATTTCATTCTCATTCACGCCGATTAGCAGCTCCCGGTGCGTGTACACCATTGGTGGGTGTCCACTGCTTTGGTACACCCCAAAAGGCGACCAGGTGCGGATTCCATCAATTTCTACCACTATCATGTACTGCTGCGAAATCATCTCAGTCCAGCGATCTACTCGTTTCTCAGTGGCCGTAAGTGAACAAACTCTCATTCCAGAAGTCCTGTTCAAAAATTTGAGGGAGAAGAAATGAAAAAGTTCGTCTCTTCCCAGCACTTCCCCCCAGGAGGAGTATTTGCGATCATGTAATTCGCATCCTGTTTCCTGTTGTAAGCTGTAGGTCTCATACACGTGGTTTTTAGGCCTCATGGTGCCACCGTACACATTAACCTCCTCCCCTGCATTATGCGCACAATTTGCCGCAAAAGGAAATAGGAGGAGAGCCAGCGCTATCAATAAAACAGAACGACTGCGACCCATTCTTTCTGCAGAACTAAATAGATGCACGCCGTGAGGCAAACAGAAAGAAATGAAGAATTCCAATGGAGCAGAACTACTTCTTCTCGACCGGCAAAATAATGGTCTCCTCAGTGACCAGTTGGAGAAACTCTGCATTTTCACAGGCATGATCGTCAACCGCAGTACTAACCGCAGAGCCGCTCACCCAAACAACAAAAATCACAAAGCTTGTCGCCCCCAAGCGCCGGACACAGCGCGGGGAATTGGACCGCGCAGGTGCGGCTTTGCGGGGCTTCACTGCGAGGGGGTGGAAATTAAGCCGCAGCCGAATGAACGCCAGCGCCTGCACCCCCCCCCCCCCGCCCGCAAACAAAAGCACAGCCCATACCAATTGCCCACCCCACCCGCCGGGCTCCCGGTTCGGTTCCCCCGGCGCCTGGGGCCCGCACCTTTTGAAACCTGGCGGGGGGGGGGGGTCACGACGCGCGAGCCAGGAAACTGGCCTCCCCGCGAATTGCCGCCACCAACGGCCGCGAGACTTGCCCCCCGAAGTCTCCAAAGCGTGAAAAGACAACCAAAATGCCGCCGCCAAAATGATTTCACCCGCGGGAGGGGGGCCAAACCTTCTTATTTCATTGGAGCCCCCCCCCCAAAAAAAAAAAACAAGGGGGTCCGCTCGGGGTGGCGCAATGGAACCCCCCGCGCGGGGGGTCGGCCGGCGGCGGCGGGGGCGCAGCGGCAAGGGGAAACCCGCCCACGCCCCCGGGGCCGCGCGGGCCCGCCCCGCGGGGCCACTGCCCCACGCATACAATATTGCCCCACTGCCGTTCGGTTCCTTTGTCTACGGCTTTGCCTCCTCTTTTTTGGAAAGGGGGGCATTCATCAAGCGTTTTCCCTTCGGCTGAAAGAATGGAAAAGGTTTTTCTGTGTGTTATTCCCCCACCCGCACCCAGCTTCACACATTGGCCAGGTTTGCGGGTGGTGTGGATATTTTTCGAAAAGTAAGAGGAGGGGGTAAGCCCAGAATTAGTAACATCTACGCGCGTGGCGCGTAAACAGATGCATTCGAGAGAGGGAAGAAAATAAGGAAAAAATGTCTTTTCCATTGTGTCCAATAGTTGTTGGGTTTGGGGGAGGGGAAATGGGGTGGTTGGCGGGCGTGAAAAAAGGGTTCCCCCACCTCTTGAGAAAGCGCGCACCGTACTGCGGCAATGGGGATAGAAGGCAAGCGCTTTTTATCCGTAATCAATGTTCCATTTCCATTGTTCCAATCCCCCCCCCCAACCTTCACGTGATGCATTTGACGCCCAATCACTTCATCATGATTCGGTATCTTGTGGCGGGGGGCATTTTTCACCCCCCCCCGGCAAACACGGGCGGGGCGTAATGCAAAAGGCGATGCCGGCTGCTTAAAAAGAAACGGATCCTCCAACAGACCCCCGTGCGCCGGCAACCCCTGGGTTGCCGCCCCCCCCCTGCATGAAAAAAACCAACTCCCGCCGCAAAAGTTCCGGTTTTTTTTTTAAAAAATTGGGGTTTGTTGAGGCGGCGATTTGCCGCGCAGAGAATGCCCCCCCCCCCCCCAAAAAAAAAAAAAACTAGGGGGGGGGGCGGCCAGGGGAACCGAACGGCGGCAATGCGATGCTTTGGGAAGAGCGGGCTCGACGCACTTTGCATCCCGGCCGAATCATTGCATTCCCCCCCGCCCCTTAACGAAGGGCAGGTCGAAACCAATACCAAACGCCGCATATTTGCCCCGATTTGCAACCGGCCGCGCGTTGAGAATAACTATTCGTTTTTTTTCCTGCGGGAAACTGCTTCATGAAATGCCCCAAGTGCGGCGGCGGCGGCTGGGGGCGGCGGGGGGGGGGGGGAAACAAGCCCCAGAAACCTACCGGAAAGAAAACAAAACGGGGAATTGGAATTGTGCAATTTCATTTCTTGATCATGGGAGGGATAGCTTTTTTTGATGCACAGCCAATGCATCCACTGCGAAGGGGCGGAGCTCACGCTAAGGCGGCGCGCAAAAACGGGCGTCGTTCGAAAACTGGGATCGCGCTCGCGAGGCCAGGTCCCGCAGCCAAGTACTTGAACCGGAGGCCGCCGTTCTTGTGGCAGTTTGATGCGAGAGTAGTGTTGAAGGAAACGCTCCCCATACAGTAGTAACAGAAAAAGTAAGCACTGGAGTTGAACGTCGGAGAACGCCTGACATAATAGTTGTCAGAACAGGGAGGGGTGGTGGTGATACCACTACAAATTGTTCTGACATCTGCATGGTCGAAGGGGGAGAAAAGTCCATAGATAGCGAACGACGAAAGAAAACGAAAAAAAAACCTGGAGGAAAGATAATAGCATCGCTTGGTGGCACCACAGAACCCCAGCGAAACGCAACCAGCATGCATGCAGTCAGCTTCATACATGCATGTGGTGATCAAAACAAAGAAGGAAACACAACCAGACTGGTCGCTGCGCACCCCTTTAAAAAAAAAAAGAGAAGAGAAGATGTGGTGGGGACAACGGAGGTAAAATTAGATGCTAATACACCTTGTGCATCACAACTGAGTAAGTCCGTTTCAAACAACGAGAAGGCATCCCAACATGCACCGACATGTGCACTGGAAAGGAGCAAACCTGTCTCCAAAAGGAAAACAAACGCCAGCGAAAATAAACGAGAGCGTCTGTTGCCGCGTAGTTGATGTGTGAAAGTCACTCGTTAATACGGGCAAGAAGACATTGCCCCCACGACATCAGCAACAGTACCTCATATAAAGAAAAAATCCAAGCGTCCACAAAGACCCAACAGACATCATCTACAACGCGCCGGATTTACACATCCATCTCATTTCCTCCATCAGCGAGACCCAGCGATCCATACGCAAAACGGCGCAGCATGACACGGCGGGAACGGTCTGGGACTGAGTAGCGGCCACTTTGTTTTGTTCGATCACTGCTCCACTCGCCATGATCTCCATCACAGCCTTCACGAAACTGCACGTGCGACGCGTCTGGACCGCGGTGGCACCTTCCCGCACCAGGACTCAACCCGTGGCGGCACACAAGTAGTGCGGCGAGATGAGTGGACACAGAAGAAAGCAACGCATCAGCGTAGCCACTCGCATCAGCATGCCGCCTCACAATCGCCAGCGAAAACCACCGTTGAATGCTCTCCAGAAGCTCAACGCGGCACGGTGACAATCCGGCATGCAATGCACGCAATACACCGGTGCAGACCACATTCGCAGCACTACCAACAGCTACCTCCATTCCACCCGACACCATCTCCAGGGCACGCTCACTCAATCTCTCACTTGCTGGCGATGCTGACAATGCGGTATGCGAAGCGGCGCTGCACGATAGCACATACAACTCCAGCACCACCTCTTCTTGGCCGCAATGTAGCGCATGCAGTCCAGCTGACGGGAGTGACACATGCATGGACAGGAGTTGCTCCTCCGACAGAGCACTGCGTGTGCGCTCCGTCATCACACAGAGGACATCATTGTGCGTGCTACTTCGGTGTGCGACACGCGTCGCGACCTCCGCACAACCTTGGCCACACCATGCAGGTCCAATAGGCCCGCTCCCAATTCGGTTTGTATCTACTCCAACACGAACACACAATTGTTGCGCCTCAGGTTCATCACCAGCCATACCAAACGATCTGTACATGAGAGCCATCACAGCACGTTGCGCAGAGCTCATGGAGTCAAGTCTGTGACGAATGTCCTTCACGAGCAGTACACTAGAAAGTGCGGAGGGACACAACAGAACAAAGAGGCCGCCAACAGCACGCAGCTCCACGCAGCCATGCTGTAGTACGGCCTCACGCACACAGCGCTGGTAGTACTCAGCCACGCTGCGCATCACTTCAGGCACACGTACCCAGAGAGCTCGCCAGTGATCCATTTGAACAACAACAATCGTTCTCGGTTCTTCGCTCGAAGGTACCCAACGAGATATGTCCACTGTTTTGGATGATAGCTGGTCATCCTGGGCTTTCATTGATGGCGCCGAACACTCGCAGGAGGGATGAGCACAGAGCTGCTGAAGACAAGTCACTATTGGCTGAATAATCTGACATTTCCAGAGCAGCAGCAGTAGCACGACAAACAATGCAACAACGAGCAAGACAACGAGGACCAGCAACAGTTCATTTACTGCAGATGAAGTGTTGGCATGTGAACCACTGCTCAAGGACAAGGTTGGTGGAATGGAAGGACCTGGTGTGGAGGAACTTGAGCTCACAGTGCTGCTGTTCTTGCTGTCGCTGAAGGACTCTAACGCGGAAGAAGACAACCAGCTCACACAGGTTGCGGTCAAACCTGCTTGGGATGTACCACTCGCGCCATTCTGAAATCGTGTAGACCTTCCCAGAACGTTGTAGATCATGCTCGGCACCATCCCAGGTGCCAGCAATGGTGTGGTGGGGGTCACAACACGGGTGTAAGACCAAACAGCAATGGTTGTTGCTCCAGTATTGCTCACGCAGGCACCTGAAGTCGGGGCTCCAATGGATGTGCAGTCCATGCTAAAAGGACCAAACATCGTTCCATCAAGAAACACAGTCACCGCAGCATACAGAAGATCCTGAACGTCAGGGTTGGAGCCCTGGTCAGCACTCAGCAGGTCGTACATCATCGCAACAATGAACGCACGCAAGGCAGCAGGAGTGTGCAGCGAGTCAGGCACACTCTGCAGGAACTGCGACACAGTGCTCAGTGGGACTGATGCAGACGCAGCAGTGGGGTCAGATGGTGTATCAGTCCACGACGGAAGGTTCGTCGCGAACACAAGCCGATCAGTCACGCTGCTCGGTAGTCCACCAATAGACATCTGCAGTGAGCTGTAGTATTTCGTCACATCATCAAATGACAATATCACAACAGCACTCGGGTGGGACTGTAGGTTTGTTGCAATTCCAGCTGCATCACCTTCGTCCAGCCCAACAACAAAGGTGTGCGTGCATGCAGATGGGATGCTCGACCCAAGCACGCCGCTCGTCTGCACCATGTGGCCAGAGGCAACCGTCATCCCAAACGTCGTCAGCGTCTTCGTCAGCAACGCCACAATGGAATTGGAAGCACTTGACGTCCGCACGACTCCACACACAACTGACGAAGCTGTCATAGCCTCATACAGATGCGGTACAAGCACGTACAACTCCTGGTCCAGTGTGGGGAACAAGTACACAAGGTTCGACTGCATAACGCGCGGCTGTGTTGTCTGTGGCATGAAGTCTAACACAAAGGTTGACGGTGTAGCAATGGAATTCACCATGGAGTCAGGAATCACGCCGGTCATGGAAGTCGTGACGTACATGGACATGCGAGCTGAAAGGTCATAATCCAATCGAGACATTGCTGTAGTGGTGCAACTTGCTGCATAACCGTGTAGTGAACGGTGCTTGTATAGTCTTCGATTCGATAGTGCAGTACTGACAGCACTCACCGTGTCACACATGTCCATCATCATGGCGTTGTCTGTTGGACTCAATCCAACCAGACGACTCATCCCTCCATAAGTGAAGAGGTCTGTGTAGGGTGTCACAACAGGAGCCGTATCACCTGGCGGTATCACACTGGCACACTTCTCCGTAGCGAACTGAAATGTTGCTCCAGGAATAGTGACAACATCCACCGTCGTACCAGTGACAGAAAGTCGTGAAAAGAAGATGTTGACGCCGGCTTGGTTGCAGTGGCACACCCCACCTTGAGACTGAGCAGTGGAAGAGCAGGCCGCTGACTTTGGACCGAAAGATCCAATGAAGAGGTCCGACACAAGGAAGGTGGATTGCGCCGCAACCAAGTTGTTGAAAAAGTGCGTGAATGTGATGGTGTTTGACCCACCGTACATACTGATGGCGTGGATGAGCGCTGTGGCAGTAACCCATCCAGCAAGAATGAGGTTTTTGCACACATTTTGGGTGCATCCAGGGAAGCTCGTCACCTGTGATAAAAACTCCTGAGAAACGCTGTACTCCGTTGAATCCACGCCGGGTGTTGGTGCGCTGAATATCACATTTTGTGGCGGAAGCAGACTCAATCCAGATGAGAGCTTGCTTTGGTACGCTTGCTGCATGGCGTTCTGAACGTAAAACGTTGCCGCCACGGTGGCGTTCATGGTAATCAGTGCGGAGTCACTAAATAGTGTGTTCATCCACGAAGTGGTAATGAAGTTGGTGTATTCAACGTGATCAGCAGTACCATACAATTGGCCAAACATGTATGCCACGCCTATTCGGGACGCAGAAGGAACGTTGTAGGGAGAGACATATACGCTGTAGAACTGAGTGACCCCAAGCTTGCTCATCTCCAGTCGAAACAGCAATTGAGCGGTGGAACCCACACCGCTGTATGGGAAGCTACTGCCAGTGCCCTGAATCAGGGCAAATTGATTTCGTGGAAAGAAGGGCTGCTGTGCCAAGTAGTAGAGCAGACCCAAGGCCTGCGCCCCGTCCATGGGTATCGTCCAAAAGACCGATGAAAAGTAGCAGTTGTAGCAGAAGGCGCCATCCAGGGACTCCGCAAGGGGACCAAAATACACGCGGTTAGTAGATAAGGATTGGTAGGGGCTGAATTGGTTGGCCATCATCCACGTTCCAGGGAGGCCGTGGATGGCTACTGCCCCTTGCTGAAGAAGTGCATCGACTGTACCAAATGTTGGTGGGTAGGGCCCGGTTATGGATGTCAATGATATGGTGGCTGAGTAGGACATACCATTCCCACTGGCAACGCCCACGGGAGCCTCCAACCCGCTGGCGTACAAGGAGGCAATGAAATGCGAGGATACGGCTGTGTTGACGACGGTGCCAATCGTCACAGTTGTGCCATGGGCAAGGAATGATGTCATGAGGATGGAGAGACACACCACAGAGAGGGTGTCGGAAAGCGATCGGTGCGTCCACCACCTTTGGTGGGTGTGAGGTTGTTGAGAGCGCTTCATTTACGCAGTAAAAACCTAAATGAAAGGAGGGACGTGGGC